>CAKNXH010057545.1:1936-100273 GCA_932178445.1 Andricus quercusramuli | reverse complement strand
TGTGGGACAGCATTTCCTCTTCACGATTCACATCATCATTAATTTCTTCCTCATCATCTGCATCAACATCAACATCTGAAACTGTTTTACATTATTAATACAATCTGATCTCAAAATTACATTTCCACATTTTAATCCACAAATATTACCCCTTATGCCGCCACTGGAGCGATAACATGCATAACTTCAAACGTAGAATTCAAAATATAACCTCCAAATTGCAACTACTTGTTTTACAAAAAAGCGCTACCGAGCGAAGAAATATCCAATAATAATTTTTTTGACTAAAATGAGGAAATCGAATATTTAGGTTAGAACTTGGATCCAGTACAATACAATTAAATATGCCATGAAATTTAATAATACCATAAAAAAAATGTAATACCATAAAAGACTTACCTTCGTTGCTTTCATTTTCATCGCGTAAATACGGAATTTTGCTGATGGCACGATGCTTGCGAACTCGCGGTGTGCTCCTCAATTTTGGCATTTATTATTAATGTGTTAAAAATATATTATACGGACGATCACTCTCAGCACATTTGCAACACAACACCATGAAGGAAAACAAAAATTAAGGTTATGTTCGTGGTTATATTACATCTAGTGCATATGGGTCAAGATGGCGCTGCGAAGAGGCTATATGACGTCACAGTACATAGCCCGGTCTGGTACGAGTCAGGGCCACAGAATTCTTCCTATCGGGACCAGATAGTACACATCGGATCAGGCCCTAGTCGGTAATCGGTAATATATATGGCGATTTCTGCACGGGCAATTGTAATCCAGGCTCTTTAAATATCACAAATGACTTATCTAATAGTTAAAGTAAGAAACTGCGTATGAGCTTTTGTGTAAGTAATTGTTAATAAAAATCACATTCATTAATTGTTGATCAATTTTTTTTGGTTGAGTATCACAGTTGAGCTAAATCCAACATTAATAAAAACTGTTACTAACAATTACAGTGAAGATAATTATAGATAATTACAGTCAGAAAATGACTTTTTGTTAAGATACTCCAGGAAAAATGAAGTGGAATTAGCTGGATTCTATCTAGAAACGTGTGATTTCCCATGCAGAAATTGGAATCGGGATTTGGAAGGGTCTTAAATAGTTTGATCTATTATTGATCAAGTTTTGATCACCAAAAATGTGGAAGGTTTTGAGTAGTTCTGTAAGTTTGTTTTAGCCTTACTCTTATCTATGAATATGCAATTTCTTACGCAGAAATTGGAATCGGTATTTGGAAGTGTCTTGAATAGTTTTCTCTGATATTGATCGAGCTGTGATCTACAAAAACGGAGAAGGTTTGAGTAGTTCTGTTAGTCTATTTTAGCCGGACTCTTATCTATAAATGTGCAATTTCCCATGCGAGAATTGACTTTGCGATTAAATCGGACCCTAGCTAAGTTTTCTCGTTTCTGATAGTACAGATTGTTCCTAACATGGAGAATCATACTATGACAGATCCAACCCCTAAATCCTAAACGTATCACGTATTTTGTAAATGACCGCTGCTCGGGGAAAACGGTGTGGACGTGAATGTTTCAGACGGACTCAATCTACTTACAAATGAACAATTTGCCATTCAGAGATTGAGATCGAGATTCAGAAGGGCCTTGGCTACAGTCTTTCCTATTTCTAATCGAGCACTGGTCGCGAAAAATGTATTAGATCTGACTGCTGTAGAAGAACTTAATCTAGAAATGTGCAATTCCTTATGCAGGAATAGGAATAGAGATTCAGAGGGACCTTGATTATAGTCTTCTCTATTTCTGACCCAACTCTGGTCGGAAAAAATGTAGTAGACCTGACTGCTTTAGAAGAACTTAATATTGAAATGTGCAATTCCTCATGCAGGAATAAGAATCGAGATTCAGAGGGGCCTTGGATACGTCTTTCCCATTTCTGATCGAGCAATAGTCGGGAATAATGTACTAGACCTGATGAGTAGTGGGAAATCCTCCCCTGAAGGTGTTACGTAATTTTTTAATCGCTCTTGACTAATTTCTCCTGTTTCTGACGAAGAAAAGTGTGGAGGATCTGACAAGTTTTTCTACGTCGCTTTAGCCAGGGGAGATCTCAGAAACGTGCAATTTCACACTCTTATCTAAAAAAAGTTTTTTATTAATAATTTAAAAAAATATATTTTTGTTATCTTAGACTTATAACGGCAGAATTTACTAGGAATTTAAATCCGATGAGTATTCATGAAACTTTCGAAAAAAAAGATAAATTGGATGTTCTTATTTGAGCTATTAGGTAATTTTAAGAAAAGTTGGTACTTTAGTACTGACGTGTCTCTGATCACCTCTACTTTACGCGGAATCGGAATGGGATCCCACTGAAACCTTTTTTTCACTGAAAAAAAATCGGAATATCTTGTATTGTTTTTTTCGTCATAAAGGAGATGATGGGAAATTTAAAAATACCTCATATTTATCGTGTCTTCGTCTTCGTGAAGAGTACTTGTCTCTTCTCAAGTTTGATGCTCCGTAAATCACAGAAATATCGCATACGCCCCTATTTTCTCCTCGCTAAGAGAAGAGCCATTATTGGTAAGTTCTTTTTAAACGATCAGCGAAGCCATAATATCTGTCCACTCACTGATTCGGGAGCGGATCGTTCTTACTCTTTTGCTGAGTGGGGGTTTTTACTTTCGTCGAAGGGCGTGCCGGCTGTCGCTGGCGATCGGGTAGGAACCGTGAGCATGCAAATTTAGAGGAAAGGGGGCGTAAGAGGTCTGTCAGAAGGCTCAAGCTGGCTCATTACCAGCAATTGTGGCGACCGGCTCCCCGCGGTGGGCCGCCGGTTCGCCGCCGCATGACAACGGCATTTAATTGCTCGATCAATCATTATTTTCGTCGTTGGTGATACCACCTTCATTATCAGCTCCTCGTCACTCGATACCACATCTCATTGCGATTTTTTAAGAGATTCATACTTAAAATTGGTTTTTTTGTCAAAGACGATTTGGGAACACTTGTCATTTTGGGTATAGAGTTACACGAAAAAAAGGAAGAAATGATAACTGGATATAGAGAGAGCCAGATGTGGAAGAATGAGGGATATGATGGAAAATGATGTGAAAAGGAATGTATATATGGTGGAGGAAAAGGTTTAGTAACAAGTATTGGTAGCATCAATCTACTGTTTTCTAATGTTTCCATGGCAATATACTTTCAATAAAACGTTCAGTTTAATGATATTCTTGATGAAACATAGAAGTTGTACAAAATCTACAAGAAGCCCCTCATAATAAACAACGACCACTCTTTTCATCCTAGCAAGCTTTCTGCCATTCAAATGACACAAGCGCACTCGGTAGGAAATGCATGTTCGTAATGATCATTCACCAATCACTTGAGTTTTCTAAGACAGACTCTGAGTCTTACAACTTAGACACTCGACTTATTATCCAGTGGTCACGATTAAGCGATTTATGCTTGCTCTTAGCGCTTAATGTACTTTCTAGATCCGCCGACATCTCAGAGACACTCTGGAGACAAAACGAACCACTTATAGGACTTTTAGGGTGATTCTCCACGCTCTCTCCATATTATTAGCCGCTGATCCCAACCAATGGAGACTCTGTGTCTCATTCTTCCGAGAAACAATCTGTTATAGTGCCCCACATGAATGGCGAAACGTAAAAATACCCTCGAGTTCCCACGTGACCATCTCAATGGAAAGAGGGCCCCGCGAGGGAGTGCGGAGAGATCCCTGGACTCGGCGAGTTTGGTTTCGAAGCGAGAGGACAGGCAGAAATAAAGAAAGTGAGAGCAGAAAGAAGAGGAAGGATTCGTCGCGGAGTGCGGTTTTCAACGAAGCCAATTATTAGATGCGACTCAAGGTGCGAAAGTGGGGAATCTGTGGGTCTAGGCCTCCGGGTATACCGAAACACAAAGGACATCATCGTGCAAAATAGAACTGCAAGGGTTCACCATTACGAAACACTCATTCTTCCTGGGACATTAAACTTTCAAGCACAAGTCCTGGTCCTAACTTTAAAATGGAACGAAACAAATTACCCCGTCACTTGGACACGACCTTATTTTTTTCACGCGAGCCGTCACTCTTTCTAATCCTTTTACGACAGGAGAACGCGACAAACTAAGGGATGTGGTTCCTCTTCGGTTGGAAGAGTCATGTTTGGGGCTGAAAAGAATTGTATTTTCTTCCAGGCTGCAACCACTTAATGTCTTATGTATAAGAGTAAAGGTTAAATAGTAACAATTATGATCGCGATTTGATTGGTCTCAATTCCTTTAGGGATATGTTTTGCTTTGAGTGATACATCTCCTAAAATAGTATTACTTGACAACTTGAGATTTTCATCCTTCAAACGCCGGCGAAAATCGAGGAGAAAATACCATTCAGAGTCAGACTATCAACATCTTTAAGTGGAAATGGAATTCAAACAAGGCATGAAATTCGACGTATCCAAATGACAAGGTCTTATCTCTAAACATACATATTGAAAGGTTCTATTTAGGACAGTGCAAATTGAACTCTCGAAACTTCATATCATATATAAATTCTATTGGGAGCATCAGCACACTCGGCTATTCAGATCCTTTTAATTTGCACGTCCCGACTTGAAACCTTCCAATATGCATGTTTTAATATAGAACTTTATTATTTGGACATGCCGAATTAGGCAATTAAACAATGGGTTGGATTTGGTTTATATAGCGGAAGGATAGAAACAATTGTTAGAAAATGTCAATGAAATACGATTTACGAAACAAGCTAAGCGAAAAGAGAGGAAAGAAATGGGTCAGAGGGAAATTGAAAGATGATGGAAATAATTATTAAAGATTATTTTTGTAGTTTGCAGAAACTTAAAACTTGTAAGACTACATGCAGTTGAGTGAGTTTCAACATTATGTGAACCTATAGAATTTTCTATAGCCAGCTACATTCCTCTCAATAATTTCGTTTCCAGTAATTAATTCCCTCTCAGATTTCCTTTAGCTGAACCTGGAATAGCCGCAGGGTAGTGGAAAAACTTAATTGATTGAGTCCATGTTTAACAAATTAACACGTATGTATCCAAGCAGGTGGCACCATGCGGTGCGGCCGAGAGGCGATCTTACATCGGTTAAATTTAAACTCCCTTTAAAATTGCGACATCGGATTGGTTGACCTTACATTGAACCGCAATTTACATGTTAAATGGCGATGGAACCGGCCCCTAAAGTCTGATTTGGCGAACCCCTTTGCGGAACGTGTCAATTTAAAAAATTCCTTCTGACCCTCGCTGACCCTTAGAGTGACCCTTCTTCTTGGCACGATCGATCCTGGCTATATTAAAAGCAAAGGACAAATTCAAAGATTTTTGCGATCCTTTTGGCTCCATAGGTGGTGTTCTGCTGCTGTTTGCGATTCTTCTTCGGTTTTATCTCCAGGTAATCATGGCACACTTGATTGACTTCATCTCCCGTATCGCGGGGTTCCTTGGGACCTACTGGTTCGTTTCGCCAGTTCTCCACGTGGGACTTCTGACTTATACTTTACGTGACATATTTCGGAATGGATATAGCCGTACACGACTGAGACCGTACATATTTTCGGTGGATCGGACCCGGGCATGTATCGCCGTGGGCAACATATTCATAACTAATAGATCGGCGAGCCCTGGGTGACAGAGCAATACGTCCTGCGATTCGATGTTCCCGCGAGAGGCAGGGTCGAGTCCGGATCATCGAGGTAAAGTCCGCTTTACACGAGCCGAGCATTCCGGGAAGCAAGTTCAGGATCCACCTTCGCCCCCCTGCTTGCTGCCATAAGCTTCGACTCCCTGTTTGCGTAAACTCTACGCGTGCGACGCGATCGATCAAGACCTCCACGAGGCCAGGATCATCGTGAAATTTCTGGAATGTTTAATCGTGTCGCCAGGCTTCGATGCGCTGAAGATGTTTGCTGCTGCTGAATTAATGGCGAACAGCATTACAATTCAGTGATTTTTTAGGGTAGGAGAGTTTGCAAAGTTTAATGGAATGCCAAATTATGGAATTGGATTTTTTTGTATAGGATGGGATAAAGGAATAGGAATCAGTTGATCCGGATCAAAGGACCAATATTTGAGAATACATGTTCCGCTATTTCTTCTGCACATGAAAAGGAATATATTTGGAAAAAATAATAAATGGTTCGGACAAGTACAGTTTGGGATTCTAGCTACTGATACTTGATTGGTTGAGATATTTTTTGTTGATAACAGTTTCTTAGTTGGTTCAAGTGATAAATTCGAATAAAACTGTATTTTATGGAGGTCCTTCCAGATTAAGAAAATGTATTTTTACTTAGTTCAGATTCTAACTACACTATATGTTTAACTATAGAGTGTCTTTAAATATTTTTTGTTGTTTAATTTTAAGAGTTGTTTCAGATATGAAATATTTGATATATAACTTTGTTCAGAATTTTGCGGTGTAGGATTTAATTCAATCAAATTTCGTTACAAAATATTTCTACTATTTTGCAGTATCCAAAATATAATTGAATTTAAGGGTTTGCATATTTGATACATTTTTACATGTATTAGATTTGTATAAAATTCGACCCCCCACCGTTTTTGTCAAATTTCCACGTTTTGAGACCTTTTGAACCCAAAAAATAGGTTTTGGCGAATTTGTCTGTCTCTCTGTATGTATGTATGCATGTATATTAGGGTAACCCTCATTTTTCACTTTTTGAATTTCTCTGGTCTCACCCCCTCCCCCCCCTCCCCCTCCAGTTTTGTTCGGATGACCGAAAAAAATCTTCAAATTTGAGCGAAATCGGTTACTATTTAGGGGTGGCGCAAATACCATGAAGTTTCCCATTGATTTAACATGGAAAAAAGTCAGCTTCTTGTAAATGTAATATTCAAACGCGATAATATGGTATAAATAATTCCGTGTTTTAGTATATTGTTCAGAATTCATCAGAGAATAAGAATCGGTCCTGAATTTTGTGGTTGAATAATTTTAAGCCACTCTTATGGGTCCCCAAAGAAAACCCCATACGTGACAAATTTGATCTTTACGTAATATTGCGGTTTATTGACGCCTTTTGAAAGTTTTTTGAAAATAAATAATCTATAATCAGTAATTCAAGAATATTTAGTCATTTGCTAAGTAATATTCAATTGTTTAAACAATTTTCAGTTGTTTCAATGTTTTTTTTCAGTTAACTCGCAAATTGAACGAATTTTCTAAACTTTATAAGTTATCTAATCAATATAGCAGTAGGATAATTGTTTAAATAATTTTTAAATTATTTTAATAATACGTATTCGTTCAGTATATATTTTACCTAAAAAAACCAGGAGGAACATTTTATCTCACTGAATTTTCGAGAAATTTCAATAGTTTCAAGCACTGATTTGTTTATTATGAATACTCGTAGATGCTCTTATGAACTTGAATTGTTTAAACAATTCTTTTGTTTATATATTTCATTTTTGCTATTTTTTGAAAGATTGAAATATTTTTATGTTCTACTTGGCTTTTTAAGATTACTCTTAAATGTTCAAACGAATGAAAATTGTTCAAACAATTGAATATCAGTTAACGAATGACCTAGTATTCTTGAATTACCGATGAATGATTTTTTAAAACTTTTAAACAGCGTCAATAGCCGCAATATTACATAAAATTCAAATTTGTCACGTATGAGGTTTTCTTTGGGGACTCATAAGAGTGGCTTAAAATTATTCAACCCCAAAATTTATGACTGATTCTCATTCTCGGATGAATTCTGAACAATATAATGAAAACAGAATTATTTGTGACATATTATCGCGTTTAAATATTAGATTTACAAAAATCGGACTTTTTCCTATGTTAATAGATAATAAAAATATAAAGAGCGCTTCAGATTTGATCAAAAGGATGTCATTGTTAGGAGTGCGATTGAAGTGTGTGATACGGCGGATGAAGGAAGAAAATCTGGTGATGCATGGCGGAATGATGGAATTGAGGCAGCCCAAAAGGAAAATAAAGAAGAGCACAGAAAAACGTTGAACATCGCAGGTCTTAGCGATGAGGAGAGAAATAGACTCAAAAATGATTACAGACCCAAAAATAGGAAAGTTAAACGACTAGTTGAGAAAAGTAAAGATAAAATCAGAACAGAAGAAGAAAAGAAAATACAAAACGACTTCGAAGGAAACAAGAAACTATTATTTAATTAAATGAAAGAAACTAAAAGTACAGAGTTTGTCAGCATGAGAAAAAGCAAAGGCGAAATGATATATGATACAGACGGGATAGTAGACGCTTTAAAATACTCTTTCAAAGAATTATTAGGAGCTGAAGATATAGAGCAACAGAACTGCGAAAGAGAATATAATGCATTAGAAAACCCAATTGAAAAAGTCTGTGTCACTGAGATTAGAAACATAATTAAAAACTTGAAAAATGTCAAGGCTGCTGCTGTAGACAGTATTAGCGCTGAAGCGCTTAAATACGGTGGCGAATATACCTCACAGGTTGTGCGAATTAATAAATTTATGTATCGAGATGGGAGAATTACCAGACGATTGGAGAAATCGTACCAATATACAAAAGAAAGGGAGATAAAAGCAACTGCAGTAATTACAGAGGTATCATCCTACTAAGTACCGTAAGTAAAATATACTCAAAAATACTTTTTCGTAGGGTAATGAAAATTACAGAGGAAAATATATGGGATATCCAAAGTGGATTTATGCCAGGAAAGAAAGTTTTATGTGCATTGGTGGACCTAGAAAAAGCATTTGACAAGGTAAATAGAAGTAAACTTTGGGAAGTCCTTAAAGAGTACAGAGTAAATGGATGGCTCCTACAAGCAATAAAAACAATATATACAGGTAGTAAAGCGAGTGTGAGGGCAAATGGGCAACTAACTGATTGGTTCGATATTATGGAAGGCGTGAAACAAGGATGCGTTATGTCCTGATGGCTATTTATCATATTTATGGATAAGTATGTCTAAGAATGGTCCTCTTCGACGAAGAAGGTGTAGATCTCGAAACAGTCAAGGTACGTGGGTTAGCTTTCGCAGATGACAAGATTGTTATGGCAGAATCAATCGAGAACTTGCAAAGAATGTTAAATAAACTTAATAGAAGCATGAAGAACATGGGCCTCAAAATTAACGTAAATAAGACAAAAATCATGGTGTTTGAGGGAAAAATTGAGAAAACAATGTGCAACATTGTCGTAAATGATGACAGATTAGAACAAGTCGACAAGTACGTATATCTGGGTTGCCTATTCACTAGCGACGGAAAAATAGATGGGGAGTTAGATAGGCGCACGAATAAGGGTAAGCAGGTAATAGGTAGAGCAGGGTCCATTCTCAGGAATAAAAACATTTCAAAAAAGCTAAAATGGCCATACATAATTCTATATTCGCACCGACTGCACTATACGGTAGCGAGACATGGGCCTTTCAAGAAAAGGACAGGAGTAAAATTAACGCGATTGGCATGAAACCTCTGCGCACAATATGCGGGAAAAACACTGATGGACAAAGTCCGAAACGAGACAATCCTCAATGAATGTGGTACAGGAGAGACACTAGCTGACATATGGGGAAGAAATCATTTAAGATGGTTCGGACATCTTGAAAGAATGAAAGATGAACGACTGACCGAACAAGTGTATAAAGGTAAAGTAGATGGCAGAATGCCCAGAGGTAGACCGCCGAAAGAATGGTTAGAATCTGTGAATGAGACACTAATCCGAAGAGGCATAAGAAGCCATAGAAACACAAGAGCTTGCATGAAAAAATGCATGGACGAGAAGGAAGCTAGAGTCGTTTTCCAGGACAGAAAGGTGTGGCGACAAATAGTTTGTAAACAGAGTAACAGTGGAGTGAATGATGCCTGAAACAAAGACCTAAGATACTAATGGGCCCAAGTGGGGAACCATACATAACAATTTTGTGAGGCTTTTCACTTGGGGTGATCGCTAGAGAGATTGATCAGCAACCTGGGTCGGACCAGTTTTGCGGAACGAACGTGTCATTTAAATGAATAACACAAGAATTCTAGGCCAATCTAAAATATCTATACCTTACACCTATATACCTATCTACCTTATACCTATATACCCACCTACACACTACTATTTCCCAACCGAGCAAGTTACGCCTACCCCGAAAGGACAATGACTTGGTGGTATAATAAAATCAATGGGAAACTTCATGGTCTTTGCGCCACCCCTAAACATTAACCGATTTTACTCAAATCTGGGATTTTTTTTCGGGGCATTCAAACAAAATTGGGGGTGAGAGTAGAAAAATTCGACGAAAAAAAATCCATCGAGTATAAATGAGAACCACCTTAATGTATATGTACGTATGTAGATTTTTAGTCTGTTAGAACGATAACTTTCGCAAGAATTGGCAGGTTGGATCGGGCTTTGATATACTCTTCAAGTGTCGTGAAATGAAGGTCGGTTTTGTTCGCAAGCCATTTTGGATGGAAATTCAAAAAATTGAGAGCATTACAAGAATTTTGACAGCACATTTTCTAAGATTCAATGATTCTATGTATTCGCAGTACTCAAAAAGACAAACAGTTTATCAAAATAACTTTTTTTGATTAAATGAAAATTACTGGAGTCATAGCATTTAAAAATTCCAAAAAACAAACGAAAATGAACATTTTAAGCCAAAAACCGCGAGAATGAAAGAAATCAAGAGAAGGAAAGCGTTGCTTCTTAAAGACTCCACAATGTTGTCAGAATGACTTCTAAAATTTTTTGAAGAATCAAAAACTCAAATTTTGATCGTACAAAAAAATAATGGAAAATCAAATATTTATATTATATTACTATCTTATTCATTTATTTATTTATACAATCACTCAAATATTTAATAACTAAATTACTCAAATTCTTCAAAAATTGTTTCAATTTTGGAAAAATGCCAATAAAGATACATTTACTACTTGTATGTGAATATAACAAAATTTAAAGAAAAAAATATTAGCTAAGTTTCAGTATTTTTCTCGAAAAAGCGACACGCTTGATTTTTTGTAGCACATTTTAAATAAACAAAAGTGATGTTTCAAAATTATATATAGACATTTTTAATACCTATTTTACTTATTGCTGCGGGATTTAGTTTATCAGTTACAATTTTTCACTTTTTCTAAACAATGGTTTCATTTGCACAGATTTTTTTGTAGATTAAAAATTATAATTTAATCTAGCTTCCTGGTGTAAATTAGTAGTCATAGATTCGTTGAAGCAAGTAATTTTTAAATATACAGTGGGGAATTATATTAACTCTCGGAAACAAAATTGTTTCTAAACATTTTGATAATGTTATCATTAAGCCTAATAAATTTAATAAAATATATTGTACAACTATAATTTTCCAACACACTTTGAGGTTGGATAAATATTAAGATTGTAATTATGTTAAACAAATAATTTTTAAATAAAGAAGACAATTTATTACATTTCAAGTAAAAAATGTTTGTTTACTAGTTTTCGGCTGAGATATTAACCAAAAATAACAAAAATTTTCTCCTTTTACACAACGTTCTTGACAAGAAATTGTGTAATTCTTAACAGAATTAATAAATCCACTGACAAGGGCCACCATTGTGTGCAGAAACGTATGTTTTAATTAATAAATCATTCATATCAGGATAAAATAAGAATAAGAACAGCCGCAGTAACAAGGACGATGGAAAAGTTTGAAGCTAAATTAGATAAAGACAGTAAGAAAATATAATATAAATATCAAATATATATAGCTAGTACATATATTAGGCTGTGACGGTGACTTTAATGCAAGGGTAGAAAAGAAAGGGATCTAATCTTTGGAATAGATTTGGAAAATATTTGGAAATAAAAATAGTGTTAAAAACATTTATAAATTATTTAAATTATTTAAAATAAAATATTTGCATTCATAATTCCTCGCTCACGGGGGAAAAAAGTTGATTGTCTTAGAGAATTTTTTGTTTGAATTATGTAAACCGATTCCATGTGAAGGCATCATGGAACCAAAAAAGTCTCATTGACAGCGACTGGAAAATTTAATTTTGCAATCCTCATTGTTACCCGGAACGTATTGAAAATCACTCAGAGTAATGTCTCCTTGTGACGGAAGAATTTTTCTTGGCGTAAATGGAATTTCCGCTTAAATTTAAGGTTAGAGGATTTTTATTTGTCTCAACAGGAATCCTTTTGCAGCAAAAAATTTCCTTCTGCGACTAAATTCACCTAATTTTGCAGCCAAATAATTCTGTTTATATATAACATATTTACGTCGTTCAAAACAAAACAGGTAAGGGGACGATGCTTTTGTTTCAGGAAAACTTTTTCTTTGAGTGAATTGTAACATACTTTTTTTAATATGAGTGTCGTGAAAAAATTAATGAATTGGAAAAGTTTTGAAATTGTTTTTCAAATCTTTCAAAAAATTTCCTGCATCTCATACTAACTTTGAAACCCCATAGATAATATGAAACCTTGTAAAATTGACAATAATTGAGATTTCATGTTTTACACATAAAAAAATTGCAAAAGTTTTGTAAATTCGACAAATCATTTATATAATTCTGTTCTATAACTATAAATTTGTGTCATTCGACGGAAATATCGTAATTTCGATATTTCAATTGCATTTTTGATATGTACAACTAGAACTCAAGAGTGGTGGTTCATATAGGGATAACTGGTTTGATTAGAAAAAAGTTATATAGTTTAGAGGAAGCCAAGACCGCACACAATGGGACATCCAGTTGAAAATATGCAAGAAATATAATAAATGGAACTAACCCGTGTGAAAAAGTTACGTCTTGAAACTTATTATTTTCAAATGTAATTCCAGATTACCTGTTTTTTTTTTAATGACTTAAGCGAGCGAAAACTTCACTACAGCCATAACAGAGGTCTTGAAAGAATTTCCGTTCGTCTTGCCACTGAGTGCTAAAACTTTGTCAAAGTGGCAAGTCTCTAAGAGAAACCCCAGACTAAATATTTGTTAACAGGAAGGAACGTTTGAATGGTTCTAAATTATATGTAATTTCACAAATTTTCAACTCGGGTTCTTATTTCGAGTGCAAGTGAGTATTTGCGGAAAACGGTCGGCGAGGTACAATTCGGATGAGTGTAATTGGCCTTAAAACAATAGGTATTAGATTATTGAACAATTTTCAATTAAATAAACCTGTTTTCGAAAAAGTATTAGAGCTAACTTTTACTGGCAAGTGCTTGCTTGACTCAGTTTTTGCTGATTCTTTTTTAGGGATGCCTGCCGAATATGGTCTCTGCTGTACCGGAACCTTGATATTTTGATGGGCGCAAAAAGTTTGAACTGTGTAATTTTGTATTATTTTTTTGATATATGAAAATTTTAGAGTATATATGTTTGAAAATGAATATCCCTCCCAATGATATAGGATCTCTATCAATTCCTAGGAACAAAATTTTCATAAATATAAGAAAGCGGAATATCTATGTCGTTAAGTGTGAAGCTGCCTCAAATAAAAATACAAATTTATATTGTAGATATTATGTTTTGTCAGTGAGTAAAGTAATCTGCTGTTATCGATAGATAGTTTATATGTATTTGTTCCGTGCATGTCTTAGGAATCCTATCGTTTCTGATCTAATGCGTTGGATCCCTTTCAGTTCTATGAAATCTCTTTTATCTTTTGGAACCTATCTAACCTTTGTAACCTTTGTTCTTCCTGATTGTCCCTAACAATTTTTCCTAGCTCCCATATAAATTTTCAATAAATCTAAAAGGTGAAGTTGACAACCTCTTCGAAAATTTAAAGACCCTTCCTTTAAAATAATGACACAAGCACATCGAGTTTAGCAACTAGTGTCTCGAAAAGTCAGAAACCTGTGGGACCTGGTCCCAGCTTTGCAGTCGGGACCATGTGCAGTATCGGGTTTCGCCTGCGAAGAGAACGGGCGAAAGGTAGAGAAAGGGTCACTGGAAAGGTCACGAAGGGTCAGTAGTACGGGCCGGCCGTAATTTAACCGGCTGTTAAGTCGATCGTAAAGGGGGCGCCGGAATCTGTCGTCGGTGCCCCGGAGGTACCGAAGTGCTCTACGTACCCGCTTTTCAGTGGAAAGTAAAAATCAGTCGGGCAGAATATACTGTAATCGAGGCACGTAAAACACGAAGGGAACAAATTTTCCTGTGCACGCTTTGTACTCGACGAAGATGACTGAGCGGAGCTTTATAATACACCCTATAACACGTACACGTACGTAATATTACGAGCAAAGCCCTGATGCACAGGAAGAGTCGACAATGAATCTTTCTCGTTATTCGCGACGTTAAAGTAATGAATGATATCGGAAGCAAAATAAAAAGCGAAACGTGGCATCCAGAAAGGAGTTGATCGTGAAATTATGTCCTGCGTGATACACTATCCCATAGATGACCCACAGGTTTAGGCCGTACTCTCTTAAACTGAACCAGTGAAATTGCCACTGGATGAATCAGTATTTTGAGTTATCACTGGTGAACCAGTAATTTCCCGATTTTGACTGGGCGAACCAGTAAGTGCCTCAACTATAATAGTTACTGAAATATACCAGGGAAGCAAAATGAAAGATTAAATCGGTGATCATACCATCGATATAGCGCTCCACGGGGCCAAGATAAGAACATCCAGTCGTTTCTGTTAGAAAATATTTGGGACCTTGCAGAATAAGCACTTCCTACTGGCTACTTGGTTTCGACTTCGGGCGACGCGACGCATTGACGGAATAACGCGAGGGGCTGTTCCACAGCTAGATGAAATATATTACATACTATTATATTGCTTCCCGGCCCTTATGTGTTGTTGTAAGAATGAAGTGAGATTTCACTGGCTAATTTTAAGAAAGTGAAATGTATTTTATTTTTGTCAGAGTCCGTTTAACCATTAGGCAGAGGAAGGTAAAAGCGAGGGGCCGTTCACTGGAGGAATCAGTGATTTTCCTCACTTAGAATCGATTCAGAATCAGGCACCCGTCAAAAGATCTTTTAAAAATATGTGGGAATCAGCTTGATTCCGTAGAATCTTAAGAGATCGATTCTGAAAGTTTGAAAAATGCGTTCATCAGCAAGATTCAGAAGAAACACCGGGAATCAGTGAGAATCGCCAAGGATCACTCGGAATCGCTACGATTCCGTGCAGACTCGGGCAGATTCGGGCGAGTCAGCTTGAGTTAGCTTGGGATCAACGCGTTAAAACACGTCAAGTGCGCAGTTTCGAACGCAGGCTACACATACGATAATGATAAGTGTCATAATAATGAATTTTTTATAATGAAATTTCAATTTTTAATATTCTTCTTCATGAAATATAATTAGCCTAATTCTAAATGTAGATGCTTAACATAAGTGCGACACAATGTGTACTTCCAGAGCACTAATATCGGTCCGCATCGGTATTTTATAAACAAAGCTTGACTAAGCAGGCAAAGGAGAGAATGCGTTTTAGGAAATGAAATAGTTTGAAGAATGAATCAGTAAATTTTTTAAATGTTCGAAATTATATAATTTTTAAACAATTTTAGGTTGAAACACTACAATTAAAGGATTTTACACTGTTATTCAAACGTTCAATTAAAAAAATGTCACTTATAAATTAAAAATTAAAAAACAAATGAAACAATGAAAATTTTTAAGTTTGCATTCAACATTCTGAAATTTTAATGATTCGAGGCTTATTTTATTTTAAATAATTCAATTTCAATTTGTTTATTTCTGAATATTTCATTTTTACTTTATTATTTTAAATTTATTATAACAGATATAGCGAACCCCAAAGCGTGTCCAGAGTTCTTTCAGAGAAATTTGTAAGTGTTCAAAATTATATCATTTTCAAACTACTTCAACTTGAAAGCAGTACAATTTAGTGATTATAAGTTGTTTCTTTGAAAATCTCAATTGAAAAATGTCATTTACAAATTAAAAATTAAAAAAAATGAAACTGCAAATTTTAAAGTTTACGTTCAGCACCCTGAAATTCGAACGATTCGAGGTTTATTTTAAATAATTCAATTTTATTTGAAATTGAATAAAAGCATTTAATTATGAATATATTAATCAAAATGTTTTTGAAAATTGAAAAAAGATTTTGAAGTTTCAATCGGATGCAAACATTTCATTAATTACTAAGGCTTTCGAATTAAAATATGTAATTTTTCAAAATAAAAAATAATTATGAATTTTCCCAGGAATTTAGGACAATTTTTTTATTACCTGAAAATCTTTCAAACTCCTTAAGAAGTTTCTAAATTTTATTTTGAAAATCTTGAAAAATCTATATTCTGTTTCAAATAATTGATTAACTATTGTGTACATTAAAATTACACAATTTTACTTTAAAATAGAATGTTTTTTAAATAGAAGAATTCAAATTAACACTGTGACGTTCAAAGTTTAAGTTTAGCTCTGTGAAATTTTAAAGATTCAAGGGTTTCTGTTTCAAACAATTCAGTTTCAAATTGTTTAGTTATGAATATTCTATTTTTATAATTTTTTATTTTAAATGAACAGTCAAAAAGTATTAAGTCACTGAAGAATTGTTATTTTCTTTATTAAAAAAATTTCAGTTCGAATGGGTTAGAAATGGAATATTTTAGATTGAAACAATATTTGAATATTATTTTTAATTTAATAAAAGTGTTAAAAGTAGTTCATAAATTTTCAATCGGACGTTTATATTTGTTTACCTACTAAGTTAAATGGAAATAGTTCAAATTTATAACGTTAATACCTGTAAATTATTCAATGTTAAAAAATATTAAGAATGCAATTCAATCTCGAATTCTTATACTACAGTTCCATTTTTGAAATTGTTAATTAGTTTTTATTTACAGAAGTTTTTTGTCAACAAATATTAATTTCTAACGCCGTTCATTCTATATTGGTTAAGTCTTCAAAACTGCATTTTAAAAACGCTCTATAATATATATCATAAAATGGTTTCATAATTGAAAAAGTCAACAATTGAACTTAGCGTTTAAAAAAAAAGTTGAAATCAAACTTATTTTAAATTTCATGATATATCATATGACATGAAGTTCGTGATATTTCAATTGAATGGTTAGATTTTTCTTTCAAAAATTTGTAAAATTCCCAGTCACAAAATAAATTCACTGTCTTTTCCCCTTTTTTCCTAGTCTCCAAAAAATTCCCGGTCATTTCTGGGTTTCCCTGGTTTCCCAGTCCAGCAGGCTACCCTGAGAAATACATGCAATTAAACATGTTATGTAATCGGGTTAAAAAATACCCCCCCCCCCCCACATAACAGATCGTAACGAAACACGAACCCCGTCCTTCTACTTTTAATGCTACGCAATATGTAAACGCTCCCCTAGTGTGGTCGAGAAACGAAGGAATCGATGAAGAATCAACGAGGAATCAGCTGGACTCAGGCGGAATCAACAGAAATCAGTCGTACTGATGCAACTCAATGCGCGCAACTGTCAGAATGATCCCTGTGCGATCTTCTGAGTTTGGATTCGATTCTTTTCTTTTCTGACGCTCAGAATCAAACCGGATTATGCTTCATGTGCGGAATCACAGGAATCGTGATCTTATTGACGGAATAAGTATGCTCACGTAGAATCGATTCTAGAGTGGACGGCCCCTCGGGTAAAAGCCTAAGGGTGCCACGCCGTAGGGGGCGCCCCAAAGTATGGCGAAATCAAAAAACCATTTCCAAATTTTCGATTTGAGAAGGATAACAATATGTGATACAAAATAAAAATTTCGAATAAGTATTTATTTCTTAAGTTTTTTTTTAAGGTTAAATCCATATAATTTTCCTCAGATGCTTGCGAACATTCAAATAGATTTCAAATATGTCAAATCAACATCTCAAGGGAAAAAGGTCATTTTCATCCAAATAATTGAATTTTCAACCATAAAGGCTAAGTTCTCAGCGAAAAAGTTGAGACATAATTGATATTTCTACCATTAAAGATTTCGATCTTAAATAAAGAAGAGTTGGACTTATCCAAAAAAGACGAATTTTCAACAAAATAGTTGAATCCTCAAACAAAAAAGATTAACTTTCGATCAGTTGTATTTTTAGCCAAAGAAGATGAATTAAAAAAATGAATTTAATAAAAAACAGTTCAATTTTGTAACCTAAAAATATTAATTTTCTACCAAAAAAGACGAATTTTCAACGATATAGTTACTTTTTCAATTAAAGAGATGTTTCAACGAAAATCATGAATCTTCCACAAATAAAAAATAAATTTCTTTATAAGTAGTTCAACTGTTATTGAAGTAGTTGAATTTTCAACAAAACAGTTGAATTTATAACTAAATAGATGAATTTTCCGTAATAAAGATTAACTTTCTACCAAAAAGGAGCTTTCAACAAAAAAGTTGAATTTGATAACACGAAAATATCAAGTTTTAACAAGAAATTTTATTTGAAACAAAATAGTTGAATTTTCTACAAAACAGATGAATTTCTAACGAAATATTCGATTATTTATATTTTGAACTGAAGATATGAATTTTAAACTAAAATGATGAACCTTCAAACCAATAAATAAATTTTTAAGAAAGTAGTTAAATTTTTAATTAAGAAGTCAAATTTTCAAACAAAGAAGTTAAATTCTCAAGAAAAATGTAATAGTTGATATTCCAATTAAAAAAATTTAATTTTATATAAAAAATAGTTGAATTCATCCAAGAGAGACGATTTTTCAACAAAATATTTTAATCATTTATGAAAACAGATTAGTTTTCAATAAAATACATGAATATGCAACAAACTAGTTATATTTTAAACAAAAAATATTAATTCTGTACGAAAAATTTAACACAACCAAGAAGGTGAAATTTCTTCCTGAAGCGGTGATTTTCCAAGTAAATTTTTAACTACCTCAAATTATTCCTCAAATTTGGAAAAATTATCTTGAAATCTTTTAAAAACTTCTGAACCATTCAAATATTTTCTGAAATTATTTGAATTTCCTCTAAGATTATTTTCAAATTCTGTCAAATAAAATAAACTGTTTTGAAATCTTTCAGATTTTTTCTGACAGGCTCGGAAAAAAATTTGAAATGTCACTTTTCAAGCAAAAACAAACAAATATTTGACATGTTCCCGCAGGAAATCACTGGCAAGATAGTTGAAGGAAAATCAAGAGAGAAAAATTATTTCTCAAACAAGTAACATCGAAAAAATATGATTTCTTGACATGTTTGGCGAGATAATTTCAGGAGATTTAATAGAAAACAAATAGAAAAATATATAAAAAGATTTGAAGAATCGCCTTCACCTAAAAATGTAATACCTAGGGGCGCATTTTTCCATAACCGGCACTGTTTTTAGTTGAAATTGAATATAAAATATGTCAGTTTTTTGGCTCAAAATTACCATCATGTCGGAATAAGAGGTGTAGAAAGACCTGGAAAAGTTTTATTAATTTTGAGTGTGGATTTCAATTCTTGAAACAGCGGCGAGGGCCAAATTTTTGTATATTATGAAGCAATTAAAAGCTGAGGTGGGGTGTATAAGAGGAATGGGAAAAATAAGTTATGGACATGAAGGCTCGGAGAAAGTATTAAATAAGATTTAGGATGTAGGGAGTTTAGAGTAGGATGAAGAGGGGAAAGGGTAGATTGTGAGGAAGAGAGGGCATTTTTGGGGGAAACAGTAGGAAGAACTAGGAGAGGGGTTGAAGTATGTGGAATCCTTGAAATTGGGAAATTCGAGATGGGGGGTGTATATTGTATAAGACAGGAGAGGGTTGTGGTACGAGGGTGGAGGAAGAGGACGGAGGAGACCGTAGGAAAGGATCTGAGGAGAGATAAGGGGTGTATAAGAGAAGAGGAATGAGATATGAGAGGAGTCGATGGATATAGGATTCTTAAATGTCTTTAATAAGGCTTGTGGTCGAGAGCGTTGAATGTGGGATGTAGTAGAGATACTCAATGAAGGGTTGGGTTGAGTAATAAATAAGAATTAGGGGCGGGGGGGATGAAAGTGGGATTGTGAGGGTGTAGGGTAGAGGAGGATAAGGTCTGGATGAAGAACTGGAAGGGGTTGGCGAGAGACTTTAAACAAAATGTAGTATCTCTTAAGATGCTTGGAAATCCTTATAACAGATTTTGTATTTCTCACTGGTGGGGGCACAATGGGGGCTTAATGGGGGCTTAATGATGGTATTTTAAATTTGCATAGAAGGTAGCGATGAGATGAGCGCGAAGGTGATTATGGTTGGTGCGTCTTGTGCAAGGGTCTGTCAATTGATACGTATAGGCGGGTACATATCGGCACGATCATCTGCCGCATGGCATCCTGGGTGGCGAACTTATAATTACTACAAGTCCTCGTCGATTGGCTGCGGGGGTCGTCCTGCGTCGATCGTCTGAGCACGAGCGAAACCAGCAGTCAGGACGGGAAGCCACTCATTGCGTCTTCATTATAAATCCTGAGAATCACGCAAATTGATAACGGCATCCGGGTCCCTACCGTTTGTGCCTAAGTCCCTAAAGTGGGCTCACCCTTCGCCCTTGCTCAGCAGGACATTGGCCCAGACACGATACCAGTCCTCCGACATCCGAGATCGTCCATAATCCTTGCAGTTTTCGTCTTTAGTTTTCATTTTCGGCGAACACGAAACGTCATCTTTGTTGGTTCGTTACTCAAAAACCCTCCCAGATCCTGACTATCGAGTCAGGTGAATGAGGAGAAGAAGCGCCGACGATGATGCGAGTCCTATACGAAGTATTGGAGTCAGCCCGCGGACCCGGTGGAGATTCATAAATTATTTTAGGAAAAAAGGAGGAAAAGTATTTCCAATTACAGTTTTTTGTGAAGGGTTGCCGCGGGCCACACGGCAGGGGGTCCGCTTAATGGCGACCCGCGCCCACCGCTCCTCTTCTTCTTCGTCTTCTTCATCTTCTGTTTTGCCTTCTTCTTATCCTCTTTCTTGCTATCCTTCATATTCTTATATTATTCTTCGGGGTCTACCAATCGTATTATTCTCCCACATTCTTTCACCTCCCCTTCAATTCGTTATTTGCCAATTTTTTCAAAGGGTTGATTACAAAATTAGCCAATTGGATAAGTACTTTTCAAGCATCTTGGAACATAGCTTTGACCTTCAAATTAAAATTGGACTGATCAGGTAAAGTTGGCAACTTTGTTAGCGGAGACGAAGTATCCCTTACCGCACGGAGAAAACAGATATTAATAAAGACTAGATACTACTATAGTTAATATCTTCGCGATTTATCTATGGGACAGAAATCTAGTTATTGAAGTAGAGCATCCATAGATATTGAAAAGAAGACTTTACCTGATAATATCCAAGATATTAAAGGGCAGAATCTAAGATATTTCTATGTTTGAGAAATATTTTGTAATTATACAAAAATTACCTGCAAAGCATGCCAATTTCTATCGAATCCAAAAGGATTTTACATCGCAGCCCTCTGTTTTTGAAATCCAAATGATTGATCTTAGTTTTCTTGAGAAAATTATGATATCCATATCCAAGAACACTTAATCCACTTTCGCCGAAATTTCGAAAGCAATGTATATCCGAAAAACCACAACGCACACGACGGTCGCTCAAGATACGGACAAAGCGGTGTTAAAATCTTTTGTCGTCACGCCACACGTCAACGACATTGTTCCGATAAAATTGTTCTTTTTTAATATCTTAGATATTAACGGTTAATATCACAC
This sequence comes from Andricus quercusramuli, assembly GCA_932178445.1. Taxonomy (NCBI): domain Eukaryota; kingdom Metazoa; phylum Arthropoda; class Insecta; order Hymenoptera; family Cynipidae; genus Andricus; species Andricus quercusramuli. Next base: position 78,600 of record CAKNXH010057545.1, on the reverse strand, counting down.
ATTTGATTCTTCCAATATAAACAGAAATTGCCCTTTAATATATTGTATATTGAATAGAAAATATTAGATTTATACCGTAATATATATACATTATGGTTGAATATCAAAGTTTTTAATATCTACTTTTCTCCATGCGGCTGGATTCGCTTTCAAAGAGGAAGAGAGGCTGTGAGAAAATAGAATGCGAGGAAAATAAAAGAAGACATGGATGAGGAAGAAGATGAAGAAGAGTCTTGGCGTTTATTGTACCGCGGAGGTCATCGAGCCTCAAAGAGACAATTAATATGCCGTGATCACAATGGCGGACCAATGGGCCATTGTCGGAGGTATCATCCAGTGTCCCTGCAGTGTCTCTCTATAATCCTTCCAATACTCTGCATAAAGTGTAAAGACTGAACAGAAGAGGACCTGTAACCCGTGACTATTTTATACTTTGTAGAAGACTATTGGGTCCATTGAAGCCCCTGGGGGGCAGTTTGGATTGTGGAATGCATATCGTTAACGTTCGGGCGTTGAATATTTGGGCTCTCAAAGACAACGCGGAATCACCGCCACTGTTGTGCATTACGATGAGCTGGTACTTTTGAATTTCGAAGACAGAGCCTTGGAATATTTCCGATCAATTAATCACGCACGCTCCATGGACCACGATGACATGACGGTTACAATAGTAAAAGAGACGACTGCTAGAAGCTTCAGCATTTTTTTCTAAAATTGTTGAGCAACTATGTGATCATTAGATATAGTCTGAGTATTTACTACCGTTTAGGTTTTATTCCAATTTTATTTGTTGACTTTGGAATACCTAAATCAATGTCTTCTTCACCATGGTTCTATAATATTTTGTTATGTTAAAAAAAGTTTGCAACCCTTTGAAATCCCATCATACATTTTTAAATTTCCGAAAATCCTTTATAATTGTTCCGTCCAAAAGGAGAAGTTAAATAAAGGATTTGGAGCAGTATTTTCAACAATCAAGCACTCAGTGGATTTTCACTTATCTCAAAAAGAATCTTTTTGCAGCAAACATTATCCATTTGCGACAACCTCTATCTAATCTTGCAGCCAAATAATTATGTTTTTATATAAAGAAGACGTGCCAATGGTTTAAAACAAAAGAGGATTTTTCTCGCTTTTGTTTCAAGAAAACTTTTTCTCTTAGTGAAGGGAATTGGATTTTCACAATAAAAAGTAAGTGAATAGCGCGAATGTCCATAATTTAAATAAACCATACAAAATTAATTACTGCGAAAAGTAAAGTATACCTTCAGGCAGCTTAAACGTAATTTGATCAAAATTTGTAATTTTTCAAATTGGAATTGTAAAGTTAAATTTCGTAAAACATTTTAGTAAATTTAGTATACTTTCAGTTTTAAACCATTCAGACAGGAGATAATGAAGATTGTACCTTTGAAAAATGCAATTTCGAATGTACCACAGTTAATATTTCTCATTGTTTTCAGCAAGGATGGGGGATTTTATAAGTTTCTATTATTTTCAGTATATTATATTTCGTAAATTTGTAATGGTATTAAATTTTATTGAATTATGAAGGATACCTTTTATATTTTGACCTTCTAAATGAGTTTGGATTTTTTTAAGTTGAGGAATTTATTGAGGGGAATTATAATTTATATTTGTTATGAATCATTGAATCAGAAGGTCTGAACAATTTAGTTAATCTAAGCGGACATTCGGCATTCTTCAAATTAGAGAATATAAACTTTTCAGGTTTCGAACCATAAGAAACATTATGATTTCGAGAACTAAAATAGTTAGATTTTCAATAAAAATGGAAAACGGTTTTCACTTCAGAATGCTTCAGAATAAAACATTCTATAAAATTTAAAGCCGCGCTAATTGTTTTTAAATTAAAAATCGCTCAATTTTGGTTACTTCCGTGTAAAGTAGTTTATATTTGGAAGGTCCAATATAAAATTAGACACATTCTTTTCTTAATTTTTGAATTTGAAATTATAGATTTTTAGAAGTTCAATAGCGAATTTTCAATTTTAGACATTTTCTTTTCAAATTTCAATGCACTTGGAAATGTTTCAGACTTGAACGCTTTATTCCATGAAAACTATTTCATCTTAGAGGCTTCAACGTTTTTATTATTGCATTAAAAAAAAGTCTTTTTAATTTTGGAAATTTCTGAATATGTTTATAACTGTTTTCAATCATTTCTCTCTCAACATTTTCTCAAATGTTTTCACGCTGAAAAAAAAATCATTCACGCTGAAAACTGATTTGAACAACACCTGAAGCATTTTAACAACTTACATTTTCCATATACGGATATACCTCTAGCTAAGGCTTATTATTTATTTAAATAAGGCAATTCAATAAAATGTTCAACATTGAAAAAGAAAAACAAATAGGAGAGAGACGGTAACTTTGGGACAGCGGTATACTGTTGAAAATTTTTGCAATTTCAATATAGGGGAGAGTGGGGAGTTGTGGGCCACGCTTGGTTTTCAAGACATATCTTCTCTGAACATTGATAAATTGTCAATGTATGAACTGGTATTTGTAGTAAACTTCTCAATACATCAACTGGATACCACAATTAATGAAAAAAAATTTGCTTCTAGATGGCCGAGGTGTGAAGGCGACGTGACATAGTTACAACAATATAATAGAAAGTTACATCATGAGTTCGACACCCGGCGTATGCACAAGAGATTTGCGGAAACTAATTTTTTTCTTTTTTGTGTACAAAAACTGTTTTTTTATATTGTTAATTAACTGAAAATCTCTATATTGGACTTTCATGGCATTAAAAAATAATTATATTATTTAATTAATAATTATTTTTTATCAAAATAGCCGATCTGTCTAGAAACAAGTCGATCCGAGCGTTACTTCCCAGTCTAGCCACTGGACAGTCAGCTTGTGGCGCGCCAGTGTGGACTCAAGGCGGACTAGACAGGAACAGTCCAGCGCGACGAAATTTTTCCACACGGGCTTTATAACCCCAAAATTGACAAGTTTATGTTTTTGCTATAAATAAACAATTTCACAAATTTTCTGTAATACTTTCATAATAAATCCCTTTAATGTGATGGAAATTATATCTTTAAGGATAAGTTTTAGGGCCATCAAGCATATATTTTGAAATAGTTTATCACATGATTCCTATTGGGCTGTAAACTATTGTGATTTGCAATAATAAAATCAAGTTTTGTAATATGGTTCATGTTATATGAGAATTTGTTCTGATCTTTTCTTCAATGCAATCAATAGTTTTTAGAATCGACGTCGGATAATTGTAGTTGTCAATTGTTTGCAACGTTTTTATCTAACATCAGGTCAAGACTCAAATTTCGAAATACACAAGAAAAATGAAAAATCAAAACTCGGAAAATGAATGATTTGAAATGGGGGTGCGAAGTAATTTCGGTAGTTTGCCGATTTATGGTCAGAGGGTCGATGAAGCAAGTCCGATCAGGCGATTTTTTAGGTCTAGACTCCGGCATAAGTTATGGCTGGCCGAATAATTACACGGTCCCTCTCGCGCGCGTTGCGGTCAGCGCGGAGGCAAAAGACAATTTTACGCAGCGGGATATCGGGCCACGGAGCGGTGGTGGCTTTAGGCAGTTTTTTAAAATTGACAGCTCCAGCATCCGTCAACCCCGCTCAACCCGCGCAGCCTCCCCCTGTCCATTAGCCTGACCTACCTAACGGGGGCCGTTATGTAAATCAGCCCAGTGTAATTGGCACCAAACGAAAAAGCTAATTACGGAAATCGAGCATGGATTTTGGAACAAGCCCATCAGTGCACAGCAGGGTGTCGCGTCCGCGACACTCTTCTTCTCCATCGCACTATTATTGCCCTTCAGGCCTGGAAGCTTCTTTCTTCTTCTTTATTTTTAAGGGCTAGATTCGATTAAGGGACCTTAATTAGCAATTATAAGATGATTCAGAGAAATGTTTGAGAGTACTTGGAAATTATTTTATATGTTTTTGTTTCAGGATAAGAATTTTAGATCTTCCCTTTCCTTGGAAATGCCCCTATAAGCCCAGGGTTTTTGAAATGTCTCCTTAAACCCAGAAGGCGAATTAAAAACAGAGAAATATTGTATAGGGACTTTCGTATACATCCGCAATTTAATGCGTAAGGAATGTTATCCCACCCACTGTTAAGGCTACTAATGTCTCGGTTTTTTCTTGGTGCCTGCCGATCAACAATTTCCTTCGTATCCGCGTAGAAAATTGATCGTTAAGGTGTCCAATTGGTCGCTCTCCCATCTTTAGTGACGAGTGGTGAACATTTGTCTGCGTGTGATGCAAGGTCAAGTCCCATTTTTCTCTTCTTGGATTGTCATTACTGGTACCTGTTTGACCTCGTCGCTTTTGAAAAAAGCTAATTACAGGTAGATCCTAGGCTAGATGAGGCCATCAACGCACAGCGGGGAATCGTGACACCCTCATCTACACATTGGACTGTTGGAGAAACAGGAGGAGAGAAAGAGAATCAGGAACCCATATTACTCATCTACATTTCACTCACACAAGCTCTGTCTTCTCTCGGACTTGCCAGTTTATACCCCTTGGCTCAATCCAACCAACCGTTGCCGTCCTAATTCTTATGCCGTCACGCGTTTATGGTACCGACATAAAATTTGGATTCCATTGCGAGACACAACTGGCCTGAGGAAGAACGTTAATTATCAGCAGAACCCTCTAGTTCGATATCAGTCGTAACTCACTATGAAATTGAGAATATTCAAGTCCAACCAGCCACTTAGGGGCACCCCGTGTTGCTTGAGTCTCGCTCTATTGCCATTGTTGAATTTTTATTTTTCACTAGCAGCAGTTAATATCAATTAAAGAGTCGATTTGATTTTGAGAAGGTTATAATGTTTGAAAGAAAGATGTTGTTGCAAGTTAGTATTGCTAGGTATTGTTTGGTATCGAAATGCATCAAAGGACGGGCTTGCTGTCGAGATTCCTTGCTTGAAGAATACCATTGGTACCAATTAGAAATTATTGAGAAATGTTCATGATATTTGAAAGAAAGATGTTGTTACCAGTTGTTACTGCTATAGATATTGTTAGGTGCCGAAATTTTCAAAGGAAAGTTTTGCTGTTAAGAATTATTAAAGAGTTACCATTGGTACAAATGATCAATTGGTTACAGCTGTTGTTTTCTGATCTAATTTAAACCGATCCGCCCATTCTTCATCTTCTACTTCCTCATTTCTTTTCCCTATCCTCCCCATTCTTATTCTTTCTCCGACTTTCTTCGGTCCCCAAATGGGCTTTCCACATGTCATCCAATTCAGTCCATCAATTATCCATTAAACAGTCTGTCGTTAACCTAATTAATCCTAATCCTCCTGTTTGGTTAAAGTTACTTGCAGGTTCTCTGGTTCCATAAAACAGCTGATCTCATGGTATCACCATTGTCGAGTCGTACATAGTAGGGTCAAGCGAACTTTGAACATGCATCCTCTTAGCTGCCCCGCCCCCTCGAAATCATTCGACCGAATCAGCAGGGGGCCTTCTTCAGTAACGTGCAGACCCTGCGGGCTTGCCCAGCACATTCTGTATCGAATTTGATGACCCGATCCTCCGGTGGAAGAGAAATTTGTGCTTTTCTCTAGGCGACTCCGACGCAAACAACCTGGTCCAGAAAGATATTATTAATCGTCGTCCCGTCGGTAGAAAGGGCTGAAGAGCGACTGTCTTCCAGCAGCTATGCTCCCTGATGACGCTCAATCGACTCAGGTAGCAAGGATCCTTTGACCTTTACCCGCCTGTCCATGATCGATTCGACTGCCGTCGGTCTTCGCCTTCTGTCTCACGGAAATTCCTCCTGGTCCGGGGGCGGGCAGCTAGCTCCCGCTATTCATTTCGCTGCCTCCCAGAGAATAGGAGAATTAATAAGTGACATCTTGAGAAAAGGTTTTACGCGCCGAGACGCTTCTTTGTTGTCGGGTTTCCTTTCGGCACGAGCTGCCTTCTTTCTGTGCACGATCTAACGCCTTGTCTTATGCTCTATAGTCTATACGGTCCATATGTAACACAATAGCTCGATATTAGAGACACGGAAGATTTAAGACGACGTCCGGATAATGGGATGAAAAAGAAGCAGCATCCCATCCTCGGTTATGTCAATTATGACTACAAAAAGTTTCATTTCAACGCCGCTTCTTTCGCATGTGTTGATTTTGAAAGGAATGCTTTGTGTGTTGAGGAGTTTTTAATTTAGTATACTTGAGCCTTATATGCAGGTTCAGATTATAGGAGTTTGTAAAGTAATTTGAAAGTAATGAGCACATCTTGGTTGAAATATGTAACATCGAGGATTGGTGTATGTTTGGTTAGTTTAAGGAAGATCTTATGCTTGAATGGTCGAAAAATGTGGTTTTCAGGTATCACTACCATAAGAAAATGACTTTATAATGAAGAGGAAAAGTATTTTTTTAAAAGAAATCTCATTGTAATTAACGATGGGGAAAATTAGACAAACTCTAAACGAAACAGAATTTAGTTATTAGAAACAATCTGTTCAAGTATAATAAAAGATGAATAGGTATTAAATAAATTAGATCATAGTATATGCACAGTAGGAAAAAGAAACAATGTTGCCGGATTAATGGAGAGTATGTTAATTTTAGAAATTAAAATATACTGTTTTCGTGTATTCGTATTCTAACTGTCAAGTGTAATATATTTTTTATTAGGTATTATTAAGAACATCATAATGTATGATACAATTTTATTTATATTTATAAATAATATATGAAGATGGTAAAAGTTGACATACTTCAGACCAAAAGTAGATTAAGATGTTAAAAGTCCTTTATTTTCTACTGCCTACGTTTCGAAAACTTGTGTTGTTTTCCTCTTTAGGACGTATATTAAATTTTAAAGTTCGTCATCTTAGTCATTATTTTAAAAAAATCCTCTTCCTCATCTTATCACTGTTGGTGCTTCATTTTTGACAAGAAATTTTGTGTAATTCTTTTGAAAGACTTAACATTTGTTTAAAAAACATTTATACTTTTTTGAAAAATTCTAATAATTTGGTTAACTTAGTTTAAAAAAAATATTCGAATTTTTTAAAAAAGTATAAATGTTTTTTAAACAAATGTTAAGTCTTTCAAAAGAATTACACAAAATTTCTTGTCAAAAATGAAGCTCCAACAGTGATAAGATGAGGAAGAGGATTTTTTAAAAATAATGACTAAGATGACGAACTTTGAAATTGAATATACGTCCTGAAGAGGAAAACAACACAAGTTTTCGAAACGTTGGCAGTAGAAAATAAAAGACTTTTAACATCTTAATCTACTTTTGGTCTGAAGTATGTCAATTTTTACCATCTTCATATATTATTTATAAACTTATATTACTCAGACAAACAACATCGCTTTAACACCATTACGAATCTAACTAATTGTATTTATGTATTTTATTTAGATGTTATCGATAATTCCTGTTAAAAGTGTTGTAGACAGGTATGATGGTTCAGTAGGTATTATTGGTATCGACAGATAATAATTATTTCTAATGTGACAATGCGTTGATATGAATTGTTGATGAATGGCTTCATAGGTATTGCTGTCTTGACATTTTGACAAGTTCTCTTGTTAGCTTCTTTTGATGGCCATCGTTGATATATCCAATATAAGATATTATTTGTAACAAATTGCTAATAAGTTTTTGATAAGTATTATAAGGAGTTTTATCCAAGTTTATAAGGATTAGAAAGATTTATGTGTAAGGACAAGCTTTTCAGTAACATGAGGAGTGTTTACATATGTCATGATTACTGTTATAGTTTTTAGCTTATAGTTTTAGAAGTTATTTTTCATGCTTAATAAATATTTATTGCATACAGTGTTTTTAATTTTTAATACAAACAGTGTTTCTGATACAAATCGTTCCTAATAGTTCTTAGATTTCGTTATCAGGTATCCTTTACTGATAATTGGAAAAGTTCACAGTTATGAATCCTTGATATGTTGACAGGTTATTTGATTTCTCCAATAAAGCATGTTTAATAAACTGCGTCAGCTTCAAGAAAAGTTATCATGTTGAATAAACGAAAAGATCAAATAAGAAAGTAATGAGATAAAAGAAATTCTTCAATAGAAAGTGCATGAAACATGATCGAGAATAAGTGTATGTTCAGTCAGCTTAAGAAAGACGTCATGTTTTGCATTTATACAATCGGTATTCATAGCTGAAGAGTAATTGATGGACTGACGACAAGCTTCAAGAACCCACTTCGATTTTGTCAATTACTACTACTCCTTCATTCACTTTGTTACGTAGGCAGGACGACTTCATTTATTTAAATGAAGATATTCATCGCTACTATTAATTTGCATTCACAAAAGATCGCGGTTCGGTGAGTGTCCCATTGGCAAATTTGTCTGGTAGAAATTTATCATCTTGAAAAAAGGAAAGAGCCTTAATTGAAATATAAAATGATTGAGGAGGCGGATTCATAATTTTTAGAAGCCTATAAAACTTTCGGAAGACAAATTATTTTGAGAGTTATATTATTCTTAGATCTAAACAATCGCGAAGACCTTAACATGGAAAAATGCTTTCATTCATTTCCTGACTGTTATCAATTCCTTTCCACCAATATTTCCTCTTTCAAAATAAAAAATCTGAACAATGAAGGATCTCACCTCACGCCCATTATAAACCCTTAGGTACGAATTACGTCTTTAAACCACTATTCATCTCGATTTAGCTGGAAAACTTTCGGGTTTCTTCCCTTAAATTTTTTAACAGCGCATGTCATATTCTTCAAGTGACTGCTTCTCTCTTCTAATTATACGTCACGGTTCAGTGCACCTGGCTTTCGAAATAGAATCGAGAAACGATTCGAAGAAAGGAGATGAATAACAGATATCGAGTTAAGAAAGAAATCGAAGTTTTGTGGCAGAAAGAATTGGTTGAAGAGTTGAACAGTACACGAAACGTTTTGGACGGGAACGTTGGGTGACACTCGCAGCGGGTGCTCACGTAGCAAGGCTGACCTTTGACCTCAGGTACTCCCGCGACAGGGTGCGGCTCTGTAAGTTTCCAAGGAGTTCCGCTTCCCGGGGAGGAGGTACGGGTCTCTTCGACAATGGGCCCTAGTCATACGATAATAATGATCAATTATCGATCTGTCATTCAACGGCTACGCAGGCAGAATGCACAATGAATCGAGCTTCTCTTCATATTCCCCTTGTTCCTCTTCGACCCTATCATCTGGCTCGTCTCCTCCTTTTTAAGCTTCTCTTGATTCTGATACCGCCCTCAGGCCCAATTTCGTCACAGGTCGGCTTTAATTCGAGGTTGGTGTTATGTGTGTGATCAATAATTTCATAATCTATATTCTAGATTTGATATTGATGTTTGGTACCTTTTTTATAAAGGATTGTAATCAAAAAAGAGGCTCTGATTCAATTCATTCGAAGATGTTTGTATAACTGATGACAATGACAACTATGTGAAGACTACCTACGTTGTGGTTTTAGGATAACAAACTTCTAAAGATGTCCTGATCTTATAGGAAGAATTAGAAGATAGTTTAACAAGTGAATTCAATATAAAAGAGATTAAGGGAGATGAACTGATTCCAGAGATGATCAGGAATTAGACAATATTTCGGTGTATTTAGGGGACTATACTCAGAAATGAGGTCAGGTTAAGAATAAAATACATTTTACGTATAGTAACAGATTTCGTAATATAAATATGAAAAATTTGAGGAATTTTTTTACAGGATTACGAGAAATATCACAGATTACAAGATAATTCATGAATTTTGAAATATTTCAGGAATTTGGATTACAAAGAGTTCTTTGCAACTCCTTGTTATCTCATAGAATTAAAACGATTTCAAAAAGTTTAGAGAGATTTATAGATTTCAAGGGATTCGAGGATTTAATTGAATTTTCTAAATAATAAGGAATTTCAAATACTATTGATATTTCAAATTGATGTTAATGTCAACGAGAAGTTATACTGAAATTTCAGAGGAATCAAGAAATAGAAGAAGATTTCTTGTACTACCAGAAATTTCAGAGGAATCAAGAAATTGAAAAAGATTTGTTGGACTACCAGAAATTTAAAAGATTTTTTATCACACCGCTATGATAAGTGTGATTTTAGGTACTGTAAATGATATCTAAAATAGCCTAGGCCGTAACATTTTTACTTAGGGTACAGCGTACTATGAAGTAACTGACACTGTGATCTGATTGGGTGACGGGCATTTATATCTGTACCTTATCGTACGATGAGTTTAGTGGCCCCAACTTTGGCATGTATAGACGTACTGCATTCGCAATAACTGGTGTCATAAAAAATAGTTTTGACTCGTCCTTTGTCTCGGGAATTGGATTGAATTGAATTCGATTCGATTCGATTCGATTGGATTGCATTGGATTGAATTGGATTGGTTTGAATTCGATTCGATTCTTTATCAGTTTTCTAGACTAGAACGCTATGCAACCGCCTCGTGTGAATTGCAGTACTCGTTCTTCGTCTCGGCTATGCCTCGACTCCGACTTGTACTGTTATAGAAATTAAAAGATAATTCAGAGATTTCAGCAGCCAAAAATATTGTTTGGGTTAGTGAAACTACATTTATTTATCAATTCTAAGGAACTCAAGATATTAAAGAAATTTCAAACATTCAAGTTAACAATAACATAAATTTTGAGGGTTATAACTGAATTCAAAAGATTCCGAGGCTACTAAAGATATCAAAGTCTTCGATGAATTTTCAGAAACTGAGAGGATATAAAAAATATATAATTAGGATTTCTGAATAATTGAATTTAATAACAAAAACAATTAAAATATATTGCACTCCTTTTATAGACTTGAAACGAATTGTTGTGCTTCCCAGAGATTTTGAAGGTTACAGAGATTTTCAAAGATTTTGAAGTATTAAGCAAAAGAGATAATAGTTGACACGGGAAAGAAATCATTTAAGATGGTTCGGTAATCTTGAAAGAATGAAAGATGAACGACTGACCAAACCAGTGTACAAAGGTAAAGTAAATGGCAGAATGCCCAGAGTTAGACCGCCGAAAGAATGCTTAGAATCTGTGAATGAGACACTAATTCGAAGAGACATAAGAAGCCATAGAAACACGAGAGCTTGCATGAAAAAATGCATGGACGTGAGAGAAGCTACAGTAGTATGCCAGGACAGAAAAGTGTGGCGACAAATAGTTCTTAAACAGAGTGACAATAGAGTGAATGATGCCTCAAACAATGACCTTGGATACTGATGGGCCCAAGTGAGGAACCACACATAACAACTTTGTGAGGCTCTTCACTTGGGGTGATCGCTAGAGAGATTGATCAGCAACCTGGGTCGAAGCAGTGTTGCGGAATGAACGTGTCATTTAAATAAATAACACAAGAATTCCAGATCAATCTAAAATATCTATACCTAACACCTATATACCTATTTACCTTATACCTATATACCCACCTACACACTACTATTTTCCAACCGACCAAGTCACGCCTACCCTGAAAGGGAAATGGCTTGATGGTATAGTAATAATAATCATTGCGATAAGGAGTTCTATGAAAATCCAGGGCATTTGAGCCTGAACATATATTTTTTGAATTAAATGAGATACGTTTTCTTAATAAATTTTAAGGAATTTCAGATATTGAAAGGAATGACTAATTAAAGAAAGATTCGTAACTGTTTTCATGCATTTTTAAAAGAGTTTGGGGGTTCCACAAAATCTCAAAAATCCTTTTTTGGGAACGAGGGGGGAGAGTCAAAATCATTGCTTACATAAGTTTCCCTTTTCTAATTATTTTTTTAATAATAGACTATTTGAAATCTATGTTTCGGCTTCTGAAATTACACATTACATATATCATTATTTTTTTTATTTCGAATCTTTTAAAATGTCTTGAAATCCTTTGACATCCCATAAAATAATCGACACCACTTCATATCTTGAAATATTTTGAAATTTGTTAAAATTCTTTAAAATCTTTGTAAATCTTTCCAAATGCCGTAAAGGCTTTTAAAACCTTATGACATCTTCTGACATCCTTCAAAATTTGATACAATATTTCGGTATCTCTGACTTTTTATTAAATATATCGAAATCTCTTAAAATTTCTTGAAATCCCTTAAAATCCATTGTAACCCGTGATGGTATGTATGTATTTTGTATTGTATTGTATTTATTTAAAAAAGTCCCTATGGCTAAATAGCCCTCTGAGGAATAGGATATACAAGGTCATTACAAATTTGTGCAAGCACTGATCGGCAGTATACTTGATTAATCTTATAATTTAATCTATAAACTAACTTAAATAAATAATTAAGTAGGGTCGGCCTCAGAATAAGTATCAGATTAGTGATAAGATTATTGCGAAGTATAACTAAAATTGAGTGATTAATTAATTAGTAGCCCTCTGTGCATGTTAAGGTATAAATGAAGAATATGACAAACTGTATGCATAAGAAATAAATATTCGCAAAAGTTAATGAATGTAGAAAGAGATTCGAACATAAAATATTCGAGAATTAAAAATGATAGTTTACCAATGAGTAATTTCAAGAGTTGGATCAGAAGTATTGTACAAATATTTGAAAAAGAGATTCTTAAAATGATACAGTATGTATGTATACCATTAAGCCATTTCCCTTTCGGGGCAGGCGTGACACTACCCGATTCGGGCAGTGTTTCTAGGTGGATAGTGTCTTGTAGTAAATAACTACAAGTGTGGGCTCACCACACCCACGACGGGCCAACAGCCAGCAGTATTCCCGAACGGTCACCCATCCAAGTACTAACCGCGCCCAATACTGCTTAACTTAATTGATATAAGAAGAACTGGTGTTTTCAGCGTGGTATCGCTGAAAAAAAATGAATTATCGTGGTAATCGTTCTTAATTCCTTACAACCTGTCAACATCCCTGAAAATCTCTTTCTGATGCCCTGAAATCTTTTGAAAGCTCTTAAATGCTTTGGAAATCTCTTTAATTTCCGTAAGATTTCTTAAAACGGCCATACCACGCTGGAAATACCAGTTCCCGTTAGATCACTGAAGTAAAGCAGTGTTGGGCGCGGTTAGTACTTGGATGGGTGACTGTCTGATACTACTGCGTTGCTGTTGCCGGTCGTGGGTGTGGTGAGCCCACACTTGTAGTTATTTACTACAAGAAACTATCCACCTAGAAACACTACCCGAATCGGGTAGTGTCACGCTTATCCCTAGAGGCTCGCCGAAAGGGATGGCTTAATGGTATAGTTTAACATACATTGTAGTGCTTGGAGATATCTTGAAATTCCTTGGAATGTGTTAAAATTTTTCCAAATCACTGGAAATCATTCAAATCCCTTGAACTCCTCTGAAATCTTTAGAAATATCTTTTACAGTCAAATTAATTTATATATAATTATATTCAGTTAAAATTATGGAATCTTCACAATAGGAAAAATTAAAAAATTATCCTCATGTTATTAATGAACTTTCCCTTATGGCATTTAGATTAAAAGTAAAAGAATTTACCGGAATAATTGCGAAGCCGAATGATTTGAAGGAATTACAAAAAATTTTCTAGAAATGTATGGAATTGTAAAAAATTATTAAGTAATTTAAAAAATACAACAAGTTTTAAAATATGCGAATAGTAAATTCATACAATTCCTTAAAACTATATTTCCATTTTACAACAAAAAAATCGAATTTCACGACAGTGAGAACGAATATTACACTATTTTATTTTCTGCCTGAAACTTGTCGTATAAATAACAAGTTACTACCATGAGGTCTCTCAAGCGTCATTTATTGGGAGATTTAGATTAATCCCGGAAAGAAAAAAAGCCTTTCAACAGGAATTGACTCCGGTAAAATATTATTACGCTTTAATATTCAATTTAGACTCACGGCCTAGCGGTCAGCGAGGCAATAAATAAATCTTATAAAAAACCGGTTAAGCGACAGTGCGTGGAGGGCATATATTATAAAAATTATTGCTTCTTTTGATCTCAATCGCTGCTTTGTTGCGAACTCAAACTTCGTCATAATGAGGATCATTCTGCAGTTAATGCGATTCTACTCTTTCATTCAAAAGTGTTCAATTCGTTTCACTCTTACATTTTTAGTATTCAGTCTATTCTCCAGTGTAAAAAAAAGCTTCAATCTTTTTCATGGTTTTATGTCCTAATAACTTGAATGATAAAATTTGTTACATAAAATAAACAGTCCATTTTGTGTCATCTTAATATTTCTCTCTTCGCGCTTGATACTGGAGTGAAAATAATGGTATATATTAAATTTGAAATGTTGTTCAAATTCCAGTCAATTATCCAAAAAGTTATTTCTCAATGAGTGCCTTTAAATTGCCTCTTTCTTACCGAACAGAAACTGAGAAATTGAGATTTACTTAACCCTTATTTTCTTCCAGGCCCTGATATTAAAGACTAGGGCATTCTTTCGAGTACCTGGTTTCCAATAAAACAATCATATGATTATTCAACAAGAAAATGATGATTTCTCATTGAAGTACCTGATCAATTGCACCTGCAGACAAATAAAGAACCTTAAATGCCGAAGTGTTCCTACAGCACTGACAATTCGGTGCTGAGCGAGTTTTCTCACAGCAGTAAACCGACAAGTAACTACCGGCGCCCGCAAAAAGCCTAAAATTAATAATAATAACAACGTTAGGAAGTAACAGGCGCTGCTAACTCGAGAACCACCCGAGGGCACCCATAGTCACCGGGAACCAAGAATTCAGTGAGGGAATTGGTGCAGGTACCGGTACGAGAAGAAACGATTCAAGGAAGACCAGGGAAAGACCCTAATAGTGTTGGGGAGTAACAAAATTATTATTGCGTAGCATTATTATAGTTTTCAGCAAACTTTAGCTTAGAAACTTTTTTGTTTGAAAATATATTTGTTATTCAAGTAAAACACTTTTTCCATTAGTCCTAACCCTTATTACGATGAAAATAGTAATACGCAGGATCTGGAAGGGTACTTTGATTATCAATTCATTCTTTAAATGTTAATTAATTGAATTTCATATTTAAATGCTTGTAAAAACTATGTAAAGATAAGTATTACTTGTATGAATAGCAGTAAATGCCTAAAATATATGCTAGGACTTATTTTAGCTATTGTTTACAATGTAATAAACAAAATGTAAATGAAGACAAGAATATTAAATTTGAAAATTAACGTAATATTATAAAGAAAACTCTTCTTGTGAATAACTTCACTCACGTCCGTGAAAATGATTGCGTGACCAGCAGACAAAATAATTAACGAAAAGAAATTAATTACGTAGGTGAATATTACGTACCGATTTTGTATCGATAAAACATTTTGACGATAGAAAAAAAACAATATTTTGTGGGTGAACTAACCTAATGCATGGTCTTCTTCTCCACTCGTCTCTTGCTTGCACTGAAAACATATACAAGTCAATAAATTCCCCCTTCCCCCCTTGGTGCATAATATACTCTTTTCTTCTTATAAGATAAAGTTTGAATAACAATTAGTGCACCAGATACAACAAAATGAGTCACATACTATCAGATCCTATGATTAAAATTTTTTTTAGATGAATAGGAGTCACTAGCTTTTTCGCGGTAGGGTATTGTTTATTTTTCAATTTTCACCCATACAATGTTTCACAAAACAATATTGCACTGTGAAAAAATCGATCTGAGAAGAGATCAGCAAGCGCCTTCATGTAATTGTTTTTTTATGCAAGGGGCAATCCATAAACTGCGTTCCCAATTCTAGGGTATTTTTTTACCTAAATAACCAAATAGTTAAACCTTCAAATAAAAGAGTTGAATTTTATCGAAGGCAGTTGAATTTTCAACAACAACAAAATTGAACTTTCTATAAAATAGTTGAATTTTAAATTTTCAGATAAATTATTTAATTTATGACCAAGAATACTCCATATGTTAACAAAACAGTTGAAGTTTGAACCGAAGAAGTGGATAAAAAAAAGAATTTTTAACAAAATTGTGCAGTGTTCAACAAGGTAGTTAATTTTCAACTAAAAAGATGAATCTTCTGACAAATAGTTGAATTTTCCACCAAATAGTTTAATTTTTCACCAAATTATTGAATTTTCAAACAAAATAGACGAATATTCTACCAGAAAATATCAATGTTCAATAATCAATTTTATTTAAAACCAAAAATTGGAATTTTCAACTAAAATGAGTAAACTTAGTTAACGAAAAATATGCATTCTTTACAAGGTGTTCAACTTTAAACTAAGTAGTTAATTTCCCACAAAAAAATCAATTCTCAGAAAAACATGTATTAGTTGATGTTTCAACCAAAACAGATTTTCATTGGAATTCCTACCAAAAAACTAATTTTGAGCAAAGTATTTGAATCGTGAACGAAATCAGGTTAAATCTCAACTATACAGCTGCACTTCAACAAAGATTAATGATATTTTAACCGAAAAGATTAATTTTCTAACGGAAAAGTCGAATCTTCAACAAAATAACTGAATTTACAACCAAATAGTTGAAATTCAACTAGGAAAGATCAATTTTCAATAAAAAATATGAATTTAGAACCAAAATGAAAGATTTATATTTTCAGTTACAACAATTAATATTATATAGATGTTGATAGGTGTCGACCAGTGTAGGAATTAATGTAGAAGGTGGAATCATTTTTTTTATCTTCTAGTGTTTTGCTATGTTATAAGCTCTCTATTAAACCTAATAAAATGTTTAAGACGGAGAAAAACATTTGGACGTATACGATCAAAAAGATTTTTTGGAGAGATTTCTCATAGTAAAAAGGTAACGTAACAAAATTATAGTTACCGTAAAAAAAAACATTTTTTTTTAATTTGGTGGAGCACTCACATGATGTCCACATGGCGTCACATGACGTCATGTGAGTGCTCCAACAAATTGTTTTTTAAAATGTTTTTCTTTTGTCCCAATCCACAGACATGGACTCACTGTAATCTGTGACTCTAATTTTGTTACACTTTAACTTTTCACTATGAAAGAATCTCTGCAAAAATCTTTTTGTTCTCAACTCTTACAGTTGGTACATTCTAACCTCTTTTTTAAAAATGGTTGTTTCTTCTCTCTTTTGAGGAATAGATGATGAAGGTTTTACGTTCTTCTCACGAGAATTGTTTTTTAAAACCTATGACGGTCTATGTATTGCTTCACTGATGATGCTTGGTAATTTGAAACAAGCAAAACGTAGTCTAAATGTTTTTCTTCATCTTAAACATTTCATTAAGCTCAATAAAGAGCTTATAACATAACAAAAGTCCGGAAGATCGAAAAAAATTAAATTTCACCTTCTACGTAAAAAAAAGAATTTTCATCCAAAATTGAAACGAATTACCGACAAAATAGTTGACAAAATAGTTACATTTTCAACAAAATAATTAAATTGTCAACTAAATAGTAGAATCTTTAACCAAACGAGATGAATTCCGAACCAAAAATATACCAGTTGACTTTTCAACAACAAAATTAAGTTTTAACCAAACATAGTTAAATTTTTGTCTTGGCCTCTGTTACTTCAGTTTGCATTTATGCGAAAAAGGGGAAGTTTCTTGAAAACGGAAGAAAAAAAATTCTTTAAAAAAAGGGGTAATGAGGGAAATAGGGAATAGAATGCGAAGTTTGAAAAATGAAAGTGAATTTAAAACTAAAATTTTAAAGAAAATTCACCATCTCCAACCTGTTATCAACTGCAGTTTTTGGTGTGACCCACTCCCTCTCTCAAACTGGTAACGTAGATTATGGACGGCCTAAAAGGTCAGGGGTCAAGGATGAAGCGTCAAGGGTCAAGTGTGAAATCTCAGGTTACGATTTAAATATCAAAGGACAAAAATATGAAAGGGTATAGGTTAGGGTTCGAAGATCAGAGACCAGAGGGTCATAGGACATGACCAATTCCCAACAATCAGAAATCAGAAATAATTGGTACGAGGTCAAGGGGAGAAGGTTCGGACCTTCAAAGGTCGAAGGTCAATAATAAGGTATCAATGGGCAGAGGCCAAAGGTAGAAAATTCTCGATTAAGGGGCAAGGGTTAGATCAACATAGATTGATAGATCCAGACATGTAGTCCCTAGCATTATATTTTTTTAATGAAAAAAATGTCTGACAATATGTTCAATCATAGAATAGGGGCAAATCAGGTAGAACCTCTCTCGGGTGGTGTAAAATTTGAGGCGATGAGAGAGATGAACTGGCGATGTTGGAGAAGGGGTGGTAAGACGCCCCCCGTCGCGACGCCGTCGCCTAATCATTCTTTAAACGTGCATAAACAAGTCCCCGAGCCTACCCGTGGATGCTATATGACTAATGTCATTCCTGAACCAACCGTTTCCCCTGGATATGGTGCTGCAGGTTCTCTGGAAAGGAGAAAATGAAGGAGCGAATGAGAGAGAAAAAAAGAAGAGAAGGAGTTGTTGGGGTGATGAGAGAGAAAGAGAGACGTAGGAGCAGGCGCGGCAGCCTAAATCTAAAATGCAAATACACTCAACAAATCACTATCGGTGACAGGCATCCTTACTTTAAAAAGAGGAAGGAGAACACGGTGGGACCCCCCGTCAAGGGTTTCGGGGGTAACCTGGCCCTCAAGACGGGTTTATACCTAACACAGCTGATTGGATGACGCGACTCCTTAACCTTAACCCTTTAACGCCTCGCATATCCAATTTGAGAAAAGACAGAGATAAGTGAGAGATTATTGATAAAGTACTGCGACTTTGTTAAGGATATACTAATGTTATCACAAGTCGAAAAATGAACGTTGTTAAAAATAATTGATGAAATCGACGAAAATATTCCCATTTTTAATTGTAACCAATTTTGGAAGGGAACTGAACGTGAACTTCAGAAATAAATATTTCAGGTCAAAATTATTTATTCACCAATTTTTTTTTAGCTTTTTATGTTTTTGCTTTTTGTTTAGATAAAAGTTGAAGTGCTTATTTAACTCCAATGATCCAGGGCTCATTTAATTCCTGAAAGGATTCTCTAAAAATCGCTTTGGTGCGTTTTCGCTAGAAAATTTTTATTTCAGAAAGATATTGCCCATAACAATAACAGTTGTAAAATTCATAAACAAATTGTTTCAAATAAAAACGCATCGATGACATTTGTAGAGAATCTTTCAAGGACTAAAATGATCTCTTCAGTCCTTTTTCAAATTTAGTTACAATTATTGATGGGAATATTTGCCTTGATTTCATAAATCGTTTTTAACCATGCTTATTTTTTTACTTGAGATAACTTTAGTACATCCTTAAATCTTGTATTATTCTGTGAAGAATTGTTGTAAGATGTTTGAGCGACTTTCAGTGCATATCTAAATTTAAATATAATTCAATTCATTGAGATGCATACTCCAATTGGCCATTAATTCAATGTAATTCACTTGAAAAGTGAAATAGTTTTCACTTCTTTTTACTGCAATTTCCTTGAGTTTACCCTGAATTTACACTGGAATTTGTATTTACCACCAGTTTCGGGCATGGCTTGCAGTGACCTTGATAGTAAATCTAGACTGTCCAAACGTAAACAGACAGGACTGTGTGAACCATATCCAATTGGAATACGTGACATTATGCACCAGATGCGTGTAAGTACCCGCGCACTGTCCCTTTGTCGCTACGCTGCTGGTGATTACGCATGGCTGAGCAGCCTCTCTCGACCCCGCGGACTTCTCTCCCACCGCGAAATCGCCTCAGTATCAATTCTCGGAACGCCGTAAATCCGGACTTATTCAATCCAAGTTCTAGTGTTCTCGAACAGAAAAGTAGTAAGATAAAATCACTTGTATCCACTGAAAGAGTCACATTTTGTAATTTACTCATTTTACTCAAATTATACTTCAAATCGAAATAATAAGTCGGCTAGAACTTTTTCGTTGAAGTTACTTTTAAATACCTATAATCTCCTAAATACATAATTCACTTGCACATATTAACGGAATTTAATACTTGAAGTAGTTTAATTAGGTAAATCTAGTTGAATTCACCTGCTCGACTTATTTTTCGAATTCTCTGAAGTGAATGAATTCTTAAACTGAATTGAATTGTCTGAAATATGGATGGACAGCCACAGCAAAATGTCGACTTTCGACTTTCCGATTAATTGTATTTAAAAGTCGATTAATCGATGAAAAATGTTGACTTTGCCGATTTTTTTCTACGAGAAAATTGAGAATTCTCAAATTGAATTAAATTGAAATGAAATTTTTTAAATTTCATTTTGGAAGTCCGTGAGCAATCGACTTCAGGAGTTGAAAGTCGGTTGTGAAAAGTCGACTTTGACGAGAAGAGAGTTGAGTTTCGACTAAAGACGAAGCCGACTTTTTCATCCCTAGTTTGAAATCAATTGAATTTTCGAAATTCACTGAAGTGAAAGATTTATTGAATCAACTGTCTTTGTTCACTTTAATTATAGAATCCAATCAATTCTTGAATTCATCACGGAAGCACGAAATTTCTTGAATAACTAAATTGACTGTATTTTTCACTTCATTTGTAAAAGTAAATGAATTCTTGAATTCAATTCAATTGTATGCATTAGGAAATACACCAAAGTAACAGAATTTGTTAATTTACTGAATTGAATAAATTCTTGACTCCAATTTAACTGAATTCTTTAAATTCTTCAATCTAATTGAGTTGATTGCACGCCAAAATTCGATTGAATGGACGTGAAGGAAGCTAAAGAGGTATGCCAGGACAGAAAAGTGTGAAATTCTAGAGCAATCTGAAAATATATACTCTCGACTTCAATTGAATAGACTGAAACCTGGAATTAAATAGAATTGTCTAAATTATCGAAATTCACTGAAGAAACTAAATTTTCCAAATTACCGAGTTGACTAAATTCTTGATTTCAATTAAATTGAATTGAACTGAATTGAATTTTCTGAATTTATGAAAACTACAGTGATACTGAATTCTTGACTTGAGTTGTCTCAATTCTTGAATTAATTCAAATTGTCTAATTTATTGTCTTCAATTGAATTGTCCTAATTCTTGTATCCAATTCAGTCGTTTGAATTTCCGAAATTCATTAAAGTGATTGAATTCATAACTTCAATTGAATTGACTAAATTCTTGAATTCAATTCAGGTGTTTGTCTTCTTGAATTCAATCGAATTGTCTGAACTATCAAAATTAACGGATACAACTGAGTTCTTGAATTTACCAATCAATTTTCACTAAACTGAAAAAGAATTCCACTTTGACATCGAGCTGACTGAATTTTGGAATTTTAAATCGGATCATTACTTCTAAAGTTACCATTCACCATTTTTTCGAATTTAAAAATTTCGAGTACGCCTGCTGTTTTGAATATAGTTTCATTAATTGAAATTTGGATGATAATTTACTTGTTGTTTTTAAGTTAAAAAAATGTCTATTGTGTTTCTCCAACATTCTCATAAGAAACTGTTTTTAAGACGCGCTAACTGTTTGAGGACAAATCGAATCACCCTTTGATATACTTTTTGGGAATTCCAAAATGGAAGCTGAGTTCGTTAACCAGATATTTTTGATCAAAATTAAAATATTTAGAGCATTTCAAAGATGTTAAAAAAATTGTTATAAAGAGTTTTAGAAGTTTTCGTCCAATTTTCTGGTAGATGACGAAAGGAGTTAAAAATTATATTAATGGCATTTTTAAATTCGATAAAATTAAAAAAATGGTATGCTTTTCTGATAGATTAAGAGAAACCATCCTAATGAAATTTTTCGATTAGACCAGAATTCAAAATATTGGATCATTTTTAAAATTATACAACTTTTTGAAAGAGATCCTTAATTTTTCACCGTAATTTTTAGTAAATTTCAAGAAGATTTACACCTTACCTCAATACCATTTTTCGATAGGAGTCGGTGGGACACAAATTCAAAAAATTGTAGATAATTAAAAATCAGGTGGATTACCTATATTGCGATATTTTTAAAACGCAATGAAGTGATTTTTAATATCTTGTTCAAACTGACTACACATTTTTGTAGATTCGACTTAGAACCGAACTTTGAACGAAGGGAATCAAAGTCTAACTCTATATGGCTTGATGTCTCTGGTTAGTAAATATATAGGAAAGGCTTATAATTTCCTATTAACATTATCTTGAAAAACATATCTACTTCTTATATTCCGTTTCACTTTGTCTTGATCGTTTTATTTTTCAAAGAGAACCGTCTGTATAATCTAATTTTCAAGCGCGAGTGTTGCAAAACGAATGTAAATAATCGTTGAAGCCGAAGGTGCTTTGAGAACCGTCTTGAAAAAAAAAAAATTGAAAAACAATTTCAGTTCCAATTTATGACTGTACTTTATCAGGGATTTGAATTACAGATTTCGATTTAAGTTACAATATTTATGATTTTTTTTAAATGCAGTCGAAATGCACGCATTAAACGTAAGAAAACGAGCGCAAAGCGCCGTGCGCGCAGCGAGAAATGAGAATGTGCCCGGGCTGTGGGCATATTTTTTATCAATAAACTGAGATTGAATTTCAATTTAAATGAAAAATATTCTTCCAATTTTGAAAAAAAACAAAGAATACTTATTAAATCCTATTCTTAAGTCAACTTTTCCCGTTGCTAATTACCTGGATTTAGATGCGACGTTGAATAAGCATTAAAAAATGAAAAATTGAAAGTTTGAATGCTTTCAAATAATACTTCTGTAGTAAATTGTAATGTTTTCCAGTGAATTAATAAATTCTTAAATGTTGAGATAAATTCATAACATAATTCCTCAAGCATATAAAATTCATTCACATTTTTTGATAATGTTGATATTTAGAATATTTGAGATGAGTGTGTAAAGTATGATGAATGCACAGAAGACTTATTATAATAATCAGCTTCTATTAGATTGATCATTGACGGCTTCTTTCTTTTCTCGTTTGAAACTTTGAACCTTGGAAACTGAAAGAGTTAAATGAATCCTTAGATTCGTAGTATCGATATAGTACTATAAATCATGTTAAACAAATTTATGCATGAATATTTCCACTGTCGAAATGCCGATGTGGTGGTTCCTTTGGGCGCAGTAAAAGAGAGAAATAGTTAATGGAAGAACCAAGTGGGATATACCTAGTCGTTGAATTTCGTGAGTCCTATTTATGACAAATCATCGCAGTATTTTTCTCTATCCCTGACTGGCTCCCCGTGGTCACTCGAATCGCTCCGGACTACCGTGCTAAAGCATTTTTAAATTTGCGAACTCCTTGCTTCGAAATACCTTTACGACCTACGTCGTGTTCTATCTTTTTATTATTTATTGTTTCTCAAAGATACGTAGTCTCATTGAAATATTGAATCCTCTTTATGTCATTTAAATTAGGGGCCATTCTGGCTTAAAGATTCAACTATTTGGTTGAGAATGAAACTGTTTGTATTTGAAGATCTTTTTTTTTCTGTTGAAAGTTCGACTATTTTGTTGAAAATTCGTCGTTCTAGGTTGAAAATTCAACTATTTTGTTAATTTTCGTTTCTTTCGCTTGAAAGTTCAACGATTCGGTTGTAAACGCAACTGTTTGCCCTAAGATTAATCTTTGTTTGTTTATTAAAAATTAAACTATTTGGTTCAAAAATATTATTTTTAGGTTGAAAATTCAACTATTTTGTTCAAAATGCAATATATTTCGACTGCAAATCTCAAGCGTATCATATTGTGTATTATTCTAGACGTTTATCAAATGAAACCAAAGAACAAAAATCTGGACTTGAGGTGGGGGGACGGTGTTGAGATTTGTGACGCAGTTTTTGAATACCCCCTTATAAATAGTTCATGAATTCAAATTTTAATTTCTTGTTTGAGATATTCAATTCCTTATTCAATATCTTATAAGGGTTAATGTAATATGAATTGAATATCACAAATAGAGACTAATGAAGTAATATTGTATATGATAGGAAATTAGGAAAACTTTGAGCCTTGAATTGATTTCCCAAGTCTAAAGCTTATTACCGTCTACCTTTTATGAATCTTCTTAACAACTTTATTCAGTTGAATAGAACCAACATCAGCCCACTAATTTCTTTCATAAATTCGATATTTTCTGCTTCTTTTTAAATTCCTTTCAGCTTCTTTATAAATTCTTATTCCTTATAAATTCACTCTCTGTTCATTAAATTATGCTCATGGGAAGAAAGAAAAAAAGAAAGAAGCCAAAGGAGGCAGAGTAGAATATTGGGTATCTCCAGGAGCAGAAAAAAGGTCGTAATAAATTTCTAATTCTGAAGGAACATATTCAAGAATTGGGAAGGTAGAATATATAAACAACTTGAAGTTCTGACTAATGGAATCACGCTTTGCCTCCTGGTGCAACGTTTTCTTCTTAGTCTACGGGTTATCTGATCTTAGAAATCATTTGGTTGTTATTGTTGTCTTGTAAGGATGGTCCATTTAAGTCCCGTGGCAGTGTGGTTGAAACCTATTGTACTATGCTTCTTCATTTTTGAACTTCCGTGAAACGAAGGTCTATACACGGGTCACCTTCGTTGCTAAAGTATCATTCAAGTCCTTTCGCATGAGTATGGGAGGGTGGTTCTAAGTTGGCACTGCGTGTTGAGCCGGCACCCTAGCGTTTCTCAGAGATGGCGCTCGTGTCGGGTTAAGCATTTTGTTGTATGACATGTTGGTAAACATGGACGTAATTTACGCTGACAATGGTCATTTTAGTTTTCGCTTGACAGCGTGAGCGGGTTATAATTTTGTCGTGCAAACGGAATTCCATTTTCTTCCATTCTTGTGAAGCAGCTGAAGGTGTGTAAATATTTTGAAAAGTTCAATCGATTAAGTGCGTTGGTTTCTGTGTTATCTGTCCTTTCGCCTGATTAAGTCGATTTTTCATTCGGAATTCGGATTTGTTTCGTGTGCGTAATAGCATGAAGTGTGTAAACATACGTGGTGGTCCTGAGTCGGTATAAAACAGGTGGTCCTGAGTCGGCACCTTTTTTTTGTTGCTTTTCTTTTCATTTTATTTTGTTATGTTTAAAATCTATGTAACTCGACTCTTGTTGGTTTTTTAATTTGGTTGTGTTTTGACTAGATGTTTGCAGGTCATTGTAAAGGAGAAATTTTTCCATCCTATACAGAAAGTTTGACAATATTGTACATGTTTTTTCATTGTAAATGCTTTAAATTTGTCCACTTCATCTTGAAACTTACATAACCTTCCCTTCTCCTTGCATTTGAACGCAAAATATTATGTGCCGACTCAGGAGCAGGGGGTGCCGGATTAGGACCGTCATTTTGAGAAATAGCAAGAATCGACTTCTTTACTTTGCGTTGCATTGTGACCGTGAAAATCACTGCACACTGCTTCGAACCCTCTGTTTTAGACAAAAACTCTCACTGTGCCGACTTAGGACCACTCTTCCCTACATATACCGACAGAGGACTCCACTTCACTGGGTATGGGCCTGTGAATAATTTTATTTCCACTAAGGTGGGTTTAGAATCATTGTATGAATTTAATCACAATCAGTGCTAACCCGCATCTGCATCCGACTTTATTAGAAGTAATCGTATTCACCTGGACCTTTAGCCAGTGGAAAGGAAAACTGCAGAAACCCACCTCCTGAGTTCAGTCGACATTAGTTAATACGCAGCAAATAATACACAACCCGGTCGTACGTCACAGATATTCACCTATCCGAGTGCTATTCGCGCTCGAAATGGCTTGACATCTGGTCTCTTCCCAAGTCCACTTGGGCACATGCGATCACTGAATTTAATCTGCGTCTTGACTCGATTATGTTTGGCTGGGAGCCGTTGTACTACTACTATTTAGACTATTTAGACTATTTAGAGTCTCGGGTTTCCTGGCCAAACCTGGTCATTTTAATTCTGCTTATTTTAATTGAAAATGAAAGTTCAAATCAGTTCAAATCAGTTCAGACAACCTGTGCAATTTAGCTCGAATTTAGGTTCTTAATCATCACCGTGTAATGTACAAAAAACTTGCACCTCAAGTGAAAAAATCATTCGACTTCCATTTTCTCGTAACCTGATAATATTTTTCCATCGAAATGTTCACGCAACTCATCATTCTAAATTGAAAATTTGATTTTTTGTTACATTTTTGGTTTCTTTCGGCAAATTTTGAAAATAGTTCTAGCGATAGTTATTTCTCATAGTGGTACCCTTTAATTGGGAATGGTACAAGTTGAAGCCAAATAGTTGAATTAAAAAAAAAAGATTTTTTTTTTTAAAGAAAAATGTATCAAATGATATTTGAATTTTAGCACGAAAAAAATTAATTTGTAATAAAAGCGGAATTCTCAACCAAAAATGTGATAGCTTATATTTCAACCAAAGAAGATCCTAATTTTAAATAAAAAACTGTCTCACTTAACCAAATAGACGAGTTTTCTACAAAACAGTTCAATTTTGAACCCGCGAATATTAATTTTCTACCAAAAAGGCGAATTTTCAACCAGAAAAATATAATTTTTAACAAAGTCGTTCAAATTACAACACAAAAGTTAAATTTTCTAACCCAATAAAGGAACAAAAATAAATACAGAAAGAAAATTCCTCCAAATTGTTGACCGTTCCCGCTAACAGACGAATTCTTTTAAAAAGAGTTGCATTTTCGAACCTAAAATATGAATTTTCAACAAGAAAAAAATCAATTTTCAACCAAACAGTTGCAGTTTCAGTCAAAAGATTAGTGTTCTACTACTAAAGACGAATTTTAAACTGAAAAAGATTAATTAAAAAAAATATAGAAATAAAACAAATTTTCAACAAAATAGTAAAATACTTAACTAAAGGATTCAACCATCAAATAAAAAAATTAATTTCTAATAAAGCGGTTAGACTTTTACCCATGTAGTTTAATTTTTAATTTGAAAAAATTAATTTTCAGCTAAAAAATGGAATAGTTACAGTTTCCGCTGAAAAATTATGTCTTAAACAAAAAATTCATTTTTCATCTAAGTAATTAAAATTTCAGCCAACAAGATGAATTTCCAACACTGTTGATAAATCTAGAACTTAAATAGTTACATTTTTGATAAAAAAATTAATTTTAAAGTAAAAAAATGGGTTTTCCAAAAAATAAAAAGAAACTTGTTCAACCTTCACCAAAATAAATGAATTTCCTACCAAAAAAGATTAATTATCAACGAATAATGTAATGGTAATAAAAATAAAAGGCAAATGAATTACTAATAAGAGTATTATATCAGGGTAGTCCTAACTTCATTTTTAAAATCTCTAACCTGACTCCGACCAACTTTCATTTTCCCTGACCATCAATACAAAGAAATGCCGTCTTAAATAAAAATAAAAATAAAATTTTGCGATTCGAAGTGGATGTACCGGCTATTTTACAACATATATTGTTTAAGATGCCTCGATCTGTTAGTCGAAATTACGTTCCTTTTTATACACCTCCATCAAAAAATTCTATAGGTCACCTATTTATTATATGTGTACTAACATAAACAGGCTTGTTACTAGCAGCCCAAGGAATAATTTTGACCTATTCTCTGTGACCAAACCTGATTTTTTAAGATGCGTTAACACATAAACTCAGACTAGAAATGCGTTATAATACTTTTCTTTTACATATTATTTGTTTATCCTTTTTGGAAGCGATAAATTATACAACACGACAGCCTAATTTTGATTAACTTGTTTAATTTTCGAACCATTCAAATATTTTTATTTTTGTTTTGTCTTAAAATTTAGGGGTTTACACATGTAATCGCCGCCGCTATTGAGCTGTATACTTATAGATTTAGTTTTCTTTTTTCTTATAAGGCGTTTATATGTTTTGTTATCATTTTACCCTTTAAATGGCCTAATTAGGTCGCGGGGAATGTAATTGGAATAAATTAATTAATAAATATTCTTAATCTTGTAACATTTTATACATATAATCTTTTATAGACATAATAAAACAATTTCAAATTAAAATTAAAAAACATCAAATTTATTATCCCTGAAAGTTATTTTAAGTGCCTCTCATAGAAATTCCTCGACTTTTGCAATATTTTTTTTCAACATCCCTGATTTTCCCCGAACAATGAAATTCCCTGATGTTCCCCTGATTTCCAGGTTTTTCCTGACCTATGGCCACACTGTGAAAGTAGAAGTGAATCAAATTTCAACCAATTCTAGTTAATAAAAGCTCACTGCATGCGTTATTGAACTTACTTTGAATACATTGCCAGAAGAAAATGATAAGATTTGAAAAATTTAAATGAAATTGTTGTTAAAGTAGAAAACAATCGCGAATAAACGAGAAACAATCAAATATTTTTTATGGTAGCTTTGTGATATTCACCGTGATAAAATGAACAATCCATTTTTTTTAATCTTTGTAACGAACAAGGTTTGTTTTTATACTTTCAAACTTTGGCTTCTTGTCTTTTTTTCGTTCAGCCGATAAAAGTGTTCAAAGCCCTATTTTTTCTTTAAGGGAATACAAATTCCAGGGCCATGAGCAAAATTTGAGGACTTTTCCAGATTAATCAAGGTAAAAAAAAATTCAAAGACTTTTCCCTGTTTTCCAGGATTTCTAGGACGCTAGAAACCTTGAATTGTTTAGACCAACCAAAAATATATATTCCTGGTTCAAATAAATATTACTCCTGCGAAAGACTATTTTCTTGATCTTAAAAAATTTACTTGAATACATTTACTAGGATTCAAAACATTTATTTTCAGTGCAGGAGCACAGAAAAGGTTGTAATAAATTTCTGATTCTGAACAAAGGCATCCAGGAACTGGAACTTAAAAACATCCAAAACGACTAATGGAATCACGCTTAGCCTCCTGGTGCTACTTTTTCTTCTCTATCTCCAAGGGACCTACGAGGGTTCTCGGATCTCGAAGATCTTTTCTAGCCACCTTAAAACGTCCTGGTCCAGGGAGAGTAATGCGTTATTTATGCGCCGGACGCGAGGCAGACGCGAAACAAGGCAGTGCTGAAAGTATCACATTTAAATTTGCTAAGCGCGAGCCTCTGGTGCTGGATTTTACCGGGTGCATACGAGAAGCACTTTATCTAGTCTCCTGGGTCCAAAACGGATTTTGTGAGTTATTTTCTGGTGACATCGCACGACAGGTTCCTCGGATATGCGACCTTTCCTTGGAGCCAGTGATTTAACGGTAAAGACCCGCGAGTCGTAAGGTCGAACATGTAATCTCGTGAGCCAGGGTGGGCCAGAATTAAATTTTGGATGTGCCAAGTTTCCGGCAAAGTGGTCCTGAGGTAGAAGTTGTAAGATGGAAATTACCCGGGTAAAAATATTTTGTCTTGGTTTTGTCTTGTATGTCTTCGATATGTCTCGAATATGTCTCCAAGACAGTGATATCTGGCTCCGTCTCACCAGCTAGACATTGGAGATATACAGGCTTTGCTTGCATTTATGACTGTTGACTGATCCAAGACAATACCAGGTTGACTTGTTTCAAGACAAGAAGTGTAAGTCCTGATAAATATAACGAATTGCTCTTTAAAAAAATTATATTGCCAGTTTGTGGCTTTAACATTTGCCAGGGTCAAAAGTAAAGAAGTTTTAGTTTGTAAATTTTATTGTCCATTATACTCCGGCCTCTATAAACTATGGACCCCACAGACAGGGCCTGCCATTTCCAGGAATCAGGTAGCTAGGTGAGGACCAAGCAGTTGACATCTGCTGAGGATTAAAATTTTACAACCGATAAAACTTGTAATTTTGTAATAAATAATTTTTAAATAAGAAATTCGGAACCTGTCTGTCTCAACAACTGCAGGCATATAAAATTTTTGATGGAAAGATTAAAACTGTCATTTTCTAGAAGTATCTAGTGAACTGTTGGAGATAGGAAAAAATGGACAACATTTTTAGATTCGCCATCCAAACAACATAACTATTGCAGACCAATGAAATTATCAACACATGAACAATAAATACCATGAAGATAAATAATTTAAACATTCTATAAAGTTTGAAGCGGATTAGTGATGACCCTCAAGACATAAATTTGTGTCTTCAAGTTATAAATATTCGTCCTAAGACATCAAGAATACTCTGGTTCCGTCTCACGAGCTAGACATACAGAATGACTTGGAATTGTCTTGGACTGGTCTTTACTCAAGACAAAATCAAGACCAAATATTTTTACCCGGGTAGGAGGAGAAATTCGACTCTGAATGGGTCGACATCTTGATTTCACGCCCACGTCCTGGGACCGAAATATCGCATTTTAATAATGGTAATGTACTACCGATGAAAAGAAGATTCGTGGGCAACAGTATAAATTTTCTCTTAAATGCCGCGACATAAACGTCGTCATAATCGACTTGTCCGCGGACTCATGTAAACGACTTCGGTGGCAAAAAACATACGCTTACTGAATAATCTTTAATATGAATATGAATAATATGAATGCGAAAATAAATTTCAATCTAAATGGGAATATGGACTATCCTGCTTTGTTTAGTTTATTATCATGTTTGATATAATAGCCTTCAGGATTATTGACCTACGCTTTATATTCGGAAGAGAGCTAATGGTCAAATTTATTCGAGTCTATAAAATTATTCAATTTCCAAGATCCTAGTTAGGTTTTAATTTATTATGAGAGGGAAAGACAAATTGTGAGAAATTTTTGGCTGAACATTCTGTTTTGCAATACACGCATAATATGATACAAGTAAGATGGTTATTCAGAAGAAGAAGCTGTTAGAGTACATTTTTGGGTAAGTCTGTTAAGTTGATTACAATAAATGGTTATTACTTTAGAGTTACTTTTCATTCATAAATTTCTGATTTATTAGCAGATATTTAATAATTGAGGTTTTGTGATCCAATCAAAATGTAGATAAAATATTTCACTGAAGATTTCCAAATTTCAAAGTATCTAAAATTGACCAAGGGTTGGCAGTTTTTCATATCTTAATTCCATTTAATGTCATCCAATGTTTCATGAAAAGATAAAATTTGTATCTGAATTTAATTAACTAAATTTATTTCTATATGATATTCTTTCATATGGACGATATAAAAAACGAAAAGAAACACTTTTCAGTTTTTAGATATAATGATTTCTAAATTAAATAGTTTTAGATCCTTTTAAATAGATTGATTTTAAATTTAAAAGCTTTCAAACTGCCAAGCCTTAAAATTTAATGAAATTTCGTAGGCACACTGAAAATATTTGGTCTACTCTCGCCGAATTTTGGTGAACCTAAAAACGGCCAAAATTTAAATCTTTTTAAATTGCCAGAAAATGAAGAATTGTTTCTAAATTTAATTTAATTTGAAAGCTTTATTTCCTGGTACCTTATATAAAAATATTCTTTCTATTTGAATAACAGTCAATGATTCTGAAAACAACAAAATTAATTTTCCTTCTCAATTAAATTGCAGTTTTAAACATTTTGGAAGCATCAGATTTCAACTTCATAAAATAGAGAGTTAAAAATAAAATGTCAAGCTTCAATATTGGATCTATTTTATAGGATTTAATACAAATTTGAACATGATTAAATTAAGAACTATATTTTAAATTTTCGAATAGGAAAATCTTTCTAGTATCGTGTTGTAATATTTTACTATTTAATGCAATTTTTAATTATTATATTCAACCCACTGGACGCTTTTAACTTCGAATTCATTTGAAAAGTGATAATGGTTTGGAAATTTTGTCACGAAATTTGAGAGCTTTTTATTTTTTATATGCATGTTCTTGAATTTTGTAATTGTAATTATTTAAACAAAAAGAGTTTTAATCAACTATTTTATTAGATTCAATTCACCTTTAGACGATTTGAGAAAAGCTCTGATGAACCTTGAATTTTAAAATCATTCTTTAAACCATAATAGCCTGGATGCTTTTAATTTAGAAGCATAAGCTTTTGATTAATTAAAAAATTGTTTTAAATCTTTAAAGCCTTTGAAATATGACAAATTTTAACTTGAAATTTGAACATATGAGATGAAGTTTAATATATTTTTGGAATTAAAAGATTATTGAAAATTAGATTAAATAATAATTAAGAAATTAATAATAGGCCGGATTCATTTCCAGTCGGACAGGCTGTGCATGCTAAGGTCAACAAATGGTTTTCGCAAGAAACATATGTTTTTCAAAGGATTTTAGACCACACGTATTTCACCGATTTAATGAACAGTGTAGAGTTTCAAATTCAATTTTTCTCAAAAACACAACCGTTTTTTCTTCTCTTATTTTTTTGAAGTTAGTATTAATATGGTAGATATATTCCATAAGAGTTTATCTTGTGCCCGCTTTTTGGAGAGGCGAAAGAATTTATTCTTTTGAAAACTGAAAATACATCATTTTCAAGCAAAGTTCATCCTTCCAAAAAGTTCTATAAAAAAAGTCCTTTGGCACTTTTTTGTATCTTGCGTTATTCTTGAAATCGCTAAAATAAATAAAATAATTTTTCTCCTGTCATGAATAATCAAGGAGAGTGTAAATAAACATAAGGAACAAATTTGTTTACAAACAATTATGCCTAAATATCCGAAGATAGTTATCAATATTTTTAATTTGTTATATTTCCTGATTTGTGTTATAATTTTTATTTTACATTATTCTTCGACAGTAATATCTTGCCAATCATGGTTAGATGTTTGTATTATAAAGGAATTTTTTGACATTTTTCTCTTACTTCAAGCTTCTATGCTTGATTGCTTGGTAGTTCTGAATTCCTACAGTATCTGGTGCTTTCTTTCATTCCTGAGATTTTTCTTGCAAAATTTTTCTAAATGTTTGGAAGAAATCGCCAATATTATAATCACATCAGCCTTTGTAAAAAAATATGTGCTTTCTATTATTTTTTTATTTATTTTTTATATTTATTACATTTCAGTGATTTCAATAGAAATTTACGATAGAAAAAAGTGCCAAAGGACTTTTTTGTGGAAATTTTTGAAAGAACGAAATTTGCTTGTTCAACTTCTTTCATATTTTGTCTTATTTTTGCAAAATTATGAATTTTCATTTTTCACTAGAAAAAAATTCTCTCTCCTCTTTAAGACGCGGGCACAAGATCTTGTGGAATTTAAACGAGAATGGAAGCATTTATCAGAATCAAAAAGAGAACGTCAAAAATCGGTGTAAATACTATAATACTTAACAATTTTTTCTCGATAATTTTTTTATAAATAGCGTCACAGGTCTTAATGGTTCAAATACTCCTGATTTTCTAGAAAAAAATTCTTAATCAAATCAGTGAAATACGTGGTGTGTAAAATCCTTGGAAAAAACAAAAACATTCTTGCTGAAACGATTCTAGGCCTATACGAAAAAGTTTTGCAATTTCATTCGTATACGAGACTTCGGACAATAACTGAATTGTACAATTAGTTTATTGTTCTCTTTCATTAGACCTAATATTTTTATAACTTCACAATATTACTTAAAAGTCGTAACGTTACTTTTTATTTTATCGAAAATAATATTTTATTCGAGAGTTGACCAAGAAACCGATTTTCTGAGAACGGCAATTGAATCCGAACTCAATTGAAACAAATATCAAGGTCTATGGCTTAATGTCTCTGTTTGTTAAATTCTTTAAGAAGAAAATTATAAACACAACAATAACAAGTCAATCTGTGCAAAAATTTATTTTTGAACGAAAAGGCTCAGAAACATTGTGAATCCAAAAATCAGTTGTTTTGAAAAAAAACGTATTCAAAAAGTTCAATATATACAAAAATAATTGCATAGAAAGGCCTCAAAATATGCTTCCAAACAACATTGTTGCAATTCTTTTTGCATATATTGAACTTTCCGAATATTTTTTTTCAAAACAACTGATTTTGGATTCACAATGTTTCTGAGCCGTTTTGTTCAAAAAACATTTTTTTCACAGATTGACTTGTTAATATTGTATTTCTAATTTTCTTCTTAAAAAATATTTTATCATACGCACTGTCTAATATTACGGAATTTTCCGTACACCTAACCTATGTCTAGCTTGTTCGTTAATCTTACATCTTACGGAAAATTCCATAATAATAGATAGTGCCTTTATTATATTTATGCTTAGAACCGCAACTAAAAATAAAATTGAATTAGTTAATAGAAAAAATAAACTAAAAAAATAAACCGAATATTGAAATCTAGATTCTAGAATCTAGATAAAGTCAACGAAAAATAAATCACTCTCAGGAAAATCCTCACCCGTTCTTATCAGTACCATTTCACTAGAAATGAGCAGATGTGAAGTTAAAATTTTCAGAATGGAAAGAAAGGGCTCAAGCTATTCAAATAGCCGACGGGTGTGAAGACCACGTAAGTACATACCAAGGCTCTTGTGCCCATGTGCTAATATTAGCTCTCACGCCAGTGTTTTCACACTGTCTTGAGCCCTTAAAAAAAAAAAGAATACAAAAAACAGCTTTACTTGTCTTGATTCTGACAGAGAACTGAGATATCAAATTCGATACTCTCTCTTTCTAGGTAATCGTTGATCAGATATTGTGCATCAGAGTCGATTGGTGTGCAAACGCTTCACTTTGGCTGTGAAATATCAGAGGGTGGTTCACAAGTCTTTCCTCTCTTGAATGCACTCTCAGTGCTCTTGTTTCCCTTGGCACAGGGGGAGGTCGCGAATCCCTGCCGCGTAGATAATTAGATCGCTACCAACCACCTTCATTTTAACGCATCTTCACCTCCTTGTATTTTATTTTTTTATTGTGCTTCTCAGCGCTCCCTCTTTTACTTTCTTCACACTATCTACGAAGAGTAATTATTTTATGTGTCATAACATTTTTAACTCTTTGATATTGCCATGAAAAGTGCTTACTTCTAAATTTAATTTATGGGTTGAATTCTTTATTCTGACAGAGATAATTTATTTGAACTTATTAAAAATCTTCTTATCAGTGGGCACAATGTGGCGTATCGAAAAATATAAAATTCTTCATTTGTAGTTCTATAATAAGGATAAGAAATTTTCTTGGGAGCCAAAAACACATCCCTAAAGTTTCCACAAAAAAGTCTTCTGTCTTTGTACAATCCTAACTTGAACCAACTTTCACTAAAAAGCTGTTCGCCCAATCCATTTTTTGGTGACTCTTTTTTTGGGGACACCTGCTGAATATTTTAAGCCGAAAATTAGGAAAATCGTTAGGTGGCCTTTTAAAATACCTCACGTGTTGACTCTTGAGAGTAGTCTTTTTGAAACCTTCTCTTGAAAGAAGCTCAGTCTTAAAGTTTTATTTACTTCAACCCTTCAGTTTTGCGTTCAAAGAAATATCCCAAGTGTTCAAGGACAAGCGCTATGTGGAACCTTTTCAAATTGGTTCAAAACAGTAAAGCAAACAGTTTTTTTGGACATTGCTCTTTTCTGGTACATTTTGTAAGAAAAAAGTACATTGTCATTTCCCTTAAAAATATTATTATTATTATTATTATTATTATTATTATACCATCAAGCCAAATCCCTTTCGCGGTAAGCGTGACTTACTCGGTTCTAGCCGGGGATCAGGGATTTAATATGAGAAAACTGAAAAAGGGAATTATACGAGGCGGTAAAAGGGGGTGTAGGGTGTATAGACTTTTGGATTAATCGAGAATCTTCGTGTTGTTTGCCTAAATGAAACGTTTGTTCCGCAACACTTCTCCGACCCAGGCCGCTGATCAATCTCTCTAGCAAGCACCCTAAGCAACATTCAATTGAACGTATTTTCAATATATTGCAAACAATAATATATGAAGAAAGTTGATATTTAATTACTTTGTATTGACTTTTAATTAGAGTGAAATGTCTATAAGTGACATATTGTTTTTTGTTTGACGATAAAAGGAATATTTAGTTTCTAACTAAAGTTGAACTAATTTCTACTATAGTAAAAATTGTTTCAATTTTTATTTTTAAAATGTAATAAGAAACTTAGAACAACTTTTTTTCAAGGGTTTCTCACTATAAAGACACAAATTTGGGTACAATATGGAACATTTTCACTCAATCCAGGTGCCGAAAATCTTTTTTATCGTGAAATAAAAAGCAATATTTTATTTTAAAATATTTTCGTGTAATTCAATATCAATAAGAATTATTTTAATGTCAACCTTTATCATATATCATTGTTCAAATATATTGAAAATACAGTTATGATATAATATAGTACGCATTCCATGATCAAACAATTGAAAAAAAATTTGATTTAAATCAATAAAAAAGCAGCGAAAAAGTCGATTGTTGAAGATTTTTTTTGAATTTCAAAGTCTTTTAGGTAGGGTAAAGTATATCAATGGCATTATTGTTATACAGGTATAATTTCCCTTACTCTCAATTTTTTTCTGGTAACTCAGATCTCATGAAGA
Organism: Andricus quercusramuli; assembly: GCA_932178445.1. Lineage (NCBI taxonomy): Eukaryota > Metazoa > Arthropoda > Insecta > Hymenoptera > Cynipidae > Andricus > Andricus quercusramuli. The sequence goes on along the minus strand of CAKNXH010057545.1, from coordinate 42,284 downwards.
CATTTTTTGGTATTCAAATAATAACGAGTGCGTCCCTTTAACAATTATGGACCACAAATAGTCCTATATCTACGACACGGAGACAGAAGAAAATTTTGTTGAATGAAACTCTAGGGGAATTCCCAGAAGAATGTTTTCATTATTATTAGAATTACGAATGAAGAACATTTTTTCCGATACTCGCTGATGTACAATATATGAATGAAAAATATAAAAATGTGCAGTCTTCCAGTTAATTCTTCATTGAGGGTCTTTCAAACGAACCTCGCAGTCTGTATTGATACCTAAGGAAAAAAGTCCTATTGGTTTCCCATTAGGGTTCCGAAAAAGGTTTCAAGTCATTGCTTTTTTGTTGGAAATTTTCACAATTCCAACATTCATGTCTAAAAAATTTGGTCCGATAAATCGCTACTTTTGTCTGAAAAAACTCTCGCTAAATCAGGCCGTGATTTGAACTTTTTGGGTACTTCAATTCGATTCAGGCAGTAATTTTCTGAGATGTAATTCTATGAGCAGTTATCAAAATTTTGAAAGGAAATAATACAGAACTTGTGTAGTTGACAATGTTGAACATGATTGTTAAAGAATGTTCCTATTTGCACTTGCAAACCATTTTAAGAAAAGCTGATGCTTTCGTACATATGTCTCCTATATACCCGTGACCTGAGTGCGGCTTTATTTTAGATTTTATGGGGATTCCATAGGCACTTTGTTACTTGAGGACCAGGAAAACTAACCTCATATAATCCTCTAATCTAAACCTGCAACGCTATCGCTTTCTCTATCTAAACAAGAGAACCAATTCGTCATGACTTTATCCCCGATGAAGCTCTCTTTTTCTTCATTAACTTCCTCGGAAGACTACAGTTTTGTCCTCTCCACTAAATCAACCAGCTTAACGATCACGGTCCCAAGTCCCGAGCGCATCAAGCCTGGTTCCATTGCGTTACAGACATCTCCGAAAGTACGATAAACCAGTCGAGAATGTGTGGGTAAGGGGCTGAATCTCGTTCCAGTCGGTCAGTCAGTCAGTGATTAAGCGCGCGCCTCTCGCAGAAGAAGAGGAACCGTGGAGGAGAATGCTGATGGACGAGGGTGCTATGGTACCATAAAGAGAGGGGGGAGGGTCGAGGAACACCACTAAGAACAGGAGGAGGAGGGGGGAGGCGAAGGAGAAAACTTGGAATGAGACTTGGGAGGAGAAGGAACCGTCGCCCGGTGACGGTCAGCGAGCGCGAGCTGACCCCTGACCCTTGCCTCTCTTTCTGCCAGCCAAGTCCCGTCGTCGGGCCTCTTTGCACTCCCGTGGCTCAGGGCCCGTGAGGCCCCGGCGTGGGCGAAGTTGCGGGAGGGGTGCATGTTGGCCCGCGGGCGTCCCGGGACCGTGAGAACACCACCTATAATATTATTTAGTCTGCCCTCCGCGAAAGAGAAGGACCGAGAAGGGAGAGAGAGAGAGAGTGCGCAAGAGAGAAAAAGAAAGAGGGAAAATATGGGTAGATGTAAAGAGAGAGTGAAGGAGTGAAAGAGGGAGAGAAAAGAGAGAAGGAGTGAGAAGGCCCCTCTCTTGGGACCGGCGAAGAGCAGCTAACTATAGGCGCTATACACGGTTTACTCTCGCGCATTAATTGCCGTCGTAAATTGTTGCGGCTTTGCAGTCGAGTTGATGCGAAATGGTACGGCGCGGCATCGCAGAGCGAAGAGCAACGGGGCCTGGGCCCTTTTCTAGCCATCGAACCTTTCCGCATATTCCGCGCCGTCGACACTCCTTTTTTAGAAATAAGTAGGAACTTGAAGAATTATTTTCTTCCGGGTAGATTGTGAAGCTTGGGGATGGATTTGAGTCCGTTAAGCTAAGGAGCGAAGGATTAATGGGGTTTTAAATTAGACAACAATTGTGGAAATCATATTCATGTTCTCGTTGTTTACAGCATTTGCAGATCTGCATCATATTCCGCAAAGGGATCGTTTAAGTATTACGTAAACATTTTGTGGAGGATGGATGGTCCACACTCTACCTCTACAAATCCATACTGATGCTCATAAGAGGGGTGGGAGTCCAAATGAATTAAAAAATTCTTACGTAATACTTAAACGACCGCAAAAGGTCTAGCTTCAGCAGACCTTTTTCCGGGTCTATGGTCCACTTTAGGGATCTAGATTGGATGGGTAATGGGTCAGTCTTTGAAAATCGGAACGGTAGATCCGAGATTGAATAAGACATATTAATTTAGAAATCTACACTGCATCCACGCGTGTGGAAAAATTTTCTGGCAGTCTGGTTACAGGTCTGGCCCAGGTCTGGATTTATCTAAACTGTCTAGTCTGGAAGATCTGATCTGGTTCAGGTTTGACGCTAGTCTGGTCTAGGTCTGACCTTATCTAGAACGTCTAGTCTGGAAAGTGGAAGGTCTGGTCTGTCCCAGGACTGGCGCTGATCAGCGAGCCATGAAGAAAAAAAGTTCTATGTTCGATTAGCCAATTTTTTGACATATTTCAAAAAAGTTACAGGGTATCTAAAATGATAGAAAATAAGAAATTTACACAATCAAAACAAGACTTTTTTGTCATCTTGACAGTCTGGTTTGGTCGAGGTTTGGCGTTGATCAGATAGCCGAGATCAACAAATTTAAGTTTACCCTGGAAGGTCTGGCCTGGTCCAGACCTGGCGTTGATCAGCGAGCCAAGAACCAAAAAAATCTTGAGTTCAATCAGCAAATTTTTTTTAACATATTTCGAAAATCTTACAGGGCGTCTAAAATGATAGAAAGTAAGAAATTAACACTATCAGAACAAGACTTTTTTTCTTATCACCTTGACAGTCTGGTCTGGGCCAGGTTTGACGCTGATCAGCGAGCCAAGAGCACAAAAAGTTTTATGTTCGATCAGCTATTTTTTTTGACATATTTCCTAAAAGTTACAGGGTGTCAAAAATAAATTTCTATTCTAATCTATTCAAACAATGTCTTATTTTATTCATCTTTATCCAAAAATATATTAAAGCTATCTCATTAATTCTCTTTATGTCCATATTTATTCTAAACCTATAACCTCAATTTATACTTTTCAAATTTCAATCCTGTTTCATTCCAAACTTTTATGATCCTATCAGAATTCAGTGTATATTTATCTATTCCAGAAATATATACCCATTTCTATCTTACTAGTAATAGTATATAACGTGTCACATTTTATCCACTTCTGTCAAAATTTATTCTAAATGTGTTTAATTTTATTCACTTCTATCCCAATTATTTCCAAATATGTTTCATTTTGCCCTAGTCAGCGTTTCCAGAATAATAATTACTTCTGTTCTTCTGTTTATTTCTGTCTCAACCTATTTCAAATAAACCATATTATAACCATATCAATACTATGAAATTCATACCTATGAAATTTTATTGTTTTATATATGGAAGGAGGGCCAGGAAAGAAAGGGATTATAAATAATAGAAATTTGAAAATGAGAATACGATACAATGGTAAAGAAAATTATAAATTTTTTGAAAAAAATAAAATAAAAAGAGATACAAAGTTTAAATAACGCTGTAAAGGGATCATATATATTCATATATATTCTGATTTTTAAATTTAATCCCTCTTTATCCCTTTTAGACTGCTCTAAGCTAGCCATTGACTTATTGCGTGTTGGTCAAAAAAGTTGTAATTTTTGAAGAGAAGAACGGGCAGAAATGGACGTACATTTGCAAATAGGAAGAGGTGTTAACAAATTTTTAGTAGGAATTAAAATAGGAATTATTCAAAATATGAATATCATAAATAGGAATAGGATAAAAGGGAATTTAAAATTATACAAATTTTGAAAAAAGAAATATGATACAAAAGTGATAGGAAAGTATATCATTATTATAACTATGATGGAAATGGGCCGACTTATTGAAATAGAGTATAGACCAAGACTGCACTTAATTCTAAGAAGAGATCCAAAAATATATGATTTTTCAAAATATGAGACGGCTGAAGAGGAATAGGATAGAATTGAATGAAAAAATAGAATTGGCAGTAATATTCGCAATGTATGGAAAGGATAGAATTTTCGAAAATATATTTTTACTACACATTTGTTGTATAAGAAAATTACTATCCCAAGAATGGAAGAATGCAAATTAACGTTACCCTAGTAAAAGTTTAATAAAGTTTCAAAAATTGCTACCAGTGCATCATCACATCATCAATTGGGTCTCTATTGTTTCCTGACATCACTCACCTGTCTCTTCAGCATAATCTGATTCACCTCTCATTTCTGGGCCCATTTCATGAAATTCGATGAACTCTTCCGCAAATTTAACATTCTCCAGAGCCACAACCTTCTCTATATTGTTTCTAAGACCTGTTACTTCATCCTCTTCCACACCACCTGACCCTCCCTACTTCTCCTTTTCCGGGTCAGTTTTCGGTCCTCTGCATTACCAGCCTCATAAATCAGGCCCGGAGTGGAATATCGATTGGGCCCGTATTGTTAAGGACGGCTCGTGTGATAGCGTGCGCGCACGCTTATGAATATGCCGGGGGCCCCTCTCGTATACCGTATACTCCCCCGCAGATCTCGTGGGCGCGTGTGTGTTGCCAAGCCGTGAAGCGCCTGGCCCAGCTGTGTATGTGAAGGGGGCGATCAGGCCCCGCGAACTAAGATACCTACCGCTAGGTGGCTCCACCAGCAGCGCCCAGCAGCGGCCTGCTCGAGCAGTCGCGAAGGCACCTTCGCAACGCGAGCACCTCACGCCTTCTTTCTGAAGATGCGACCGGGCGACGGTCACGCGCCCCTTTATCTGTGATCTTCCGAACCACCCTGCACGACCTTGATCGTGATCGACCAATGTGAGACTAGAGGTGCGGGTCGCGAGATCTCGTGTGGTGATTTGTTGGAGTGCAGCTGTCCCAGTGCAGCTGTCTGAAAACTACCCTCAACCGGAGAAAGGATGCAGCAGCAGAATCAGCGGGATATGACGGCTACGACGACGGCATCAACGCCTTCAGGCGACCTTCACGAAACAGTTTCCTCAACCAACACCAGCTCAATGGAGGGTACAAGCCTTTCAAACTTGACTCTGCAAAGTGTTCTCCAAAGCGTGCAGACCTACATGACCCTACAAAGGCTTCACGTCAGTGGAGCAACGAATGTTTCCTCAACATCTTCAATCTCGACCTTAGGACTCCAAGGAGCGCTTCTTGCGACCCTTCAGAGGGTGGCACTTCTGCCTCCAGGACATGCGGCTGCAGCAGCGTTTAATCTTCAGGCGCTGGATGCTTATTTGACTCTGCATCGTCTTCACGTCAGTGGTGCTGCAGCGACGGTGTCCCCTTCTTCACCGATTTCGAGCCTCACAGGACCTAGTCGATGCTCAATGACCTTGGGGGGTAATTTGTCCTTGAACTCTGCCTCTTTGACAAATTTGAAGACTGATTTAGGGGTGGATGTTCTCACGACTACTTCCTTGGATGAGGATGATGGATCTCATCTCGATTTTGTGACTGATCCGGAAGAGGATCTGGCTCTTCTGGAAGAGGAGGACGCAATTTTAAGGGAAAATTCGGCGTCTTCTTCAACTGCGAATCATGACGTTCTTCTGCAGAGGATCGCGGAAGGACATCAGATAATTCTGCCGACGGGGAACACTGGACAGTCGGTGCAAACTTCTTCGTTACAGGCGACCTCAACTTCTTCGGACAATAATTTGCAGAGAAATTGTAGGGCTGCGAGACCCAAGAAACAGTTTATTTGTAAATTTTGCAATCGACAGTTTACAAAGAGCTATAATTTGCTGATTCATGAGAGAACACATACGGATGAGAGGCCGTACTCTTGCGACATTTGCGGCAAGGCATTCCGTCGGCAGGATCATCTCAGAGACCACAGGTAGGATTGGAGGATTTTATAAATTATTTGCTTTAATTATAGGTTTTGTGCAGAATTTATGACTTCCCTTCATTTTTCGGTTTGACTTCATTCTTTTTTTTCGATTTCAAGTTTTGGTTCTGCGTTTATGGTTTCAACAGTTGGTTTTACAAGACGTAATGTACGCGGAGCTTAACTTTTGGTTTTGACTCAGTTCTATTTGGTTTTGTAGATTGAATTTTGTTCATGTTTTTTAAAATTTGTAATGAGTTTGTGAATAGGTGGGTTTTTGAGATTTGTTGATAGACGATTTATTAGACGTGGGTTTTGATACTATTTCGTGAATTCAGGTTTATAAATTGAATTGAAATAATAATTTTCATTCTTTCCTGATGTTTTAAGTCTGTATTAATAAAATTGAAACGTGGCTCGCATGGTATTTCTTCCGTCGGTAATGAGACGTTTTTGCGTCAAAGCTCAGCATGATCCGCGAAGTAATGACTCATAAACGTCTTTGAACCTTCTTTATCGTTTGAAGCTTGAGTATTTTGTCGTTTTGACACAAGTCAAAAAATAAGTCGGATGAGGATTATTACCCCTTTTTGACATAATTTCACGAACCTAAATTACTTTTATTTCTTCTTCATTAACTCAAACTTGTTCTTTTAAAATGAAACTCCAATTCGAGTACCAATATTTGTGAAATAATATATGCAGCAGAATATACAAAATTCCAAAAATCTTTTTACGATTTACATAAATTGAAATAAATAATGATAACAAATGCCATCTTAAATTGGATTCGAATAAAACTTATAAAGCAATATATGTAAGTATTAAAATGGATTAAATGTATTTGAAATTAAAATAGGTTGAGTATTGAGCTCCGGTAAATTTGGCCGTATTTAAAGTTTTTAGTCCGGCAAATTTTTGTGGTAATAAGGAACTTTCTGTTCTGATAATATGTTTTGCTACTTTGGAAAAGTAGTACAATATTTTACTATTTTATCATAAAATGAGAAATATTAAGTAATAAATACACACAGTGTCATATAATCCAGAACATTACACACTGAAGAATTGCTCATCACTTCAATATTCCTATAATAATACACTTCATCACTAATTTTCGAATTGTCTAGCAGATGGCAGCACTTCAGATTCGAGTCACGAATCCTCACGATGTTTTGCAATGTTTATTTATTATAATTATAAATAAATATACAAAAATGATATTTCATGATATAATATAATTTCATACATTAAAGAAAATTTCACTCGATAAAGTAAAATTTATTAGAACATTACTGCCAAAATTTTTAGGCATTACAATAAAGATGTTATTTTGAGAAACTTTATTGTGCCTTAATAATTTAGATTATTTCCAGGTTTTCAGCAATTTGAACACATTTTGAGGAATTCATTATAATTCAAAGGCCTTTAATCGCTTGATCGTAATTTAGGATGTTTATGGTTTATCATAACAAGTGATAATTAAATATAAACCTTTAGAAATATGACAACTATTCTTAACGAGTTGTTTTTCTCTTACTATTTCTTATTTCTACAATAATAATTTATTTAAAATATTTGCAATCTAAAATAATGTCAGCTCTCTTGAATTAGGGTTTGATCAATTTTCTATTATTCTGAATCATCCAGAAGCAAGATTCTACGAAAATAAACATTCAAGAAGTTTGAAAACATAAAAATTCAAGAAGATAATAAATCGTAAAACCACAAATTTGGAGATGTCATTCTGAGAGACAAGATTTAGTAACCGACATTCACTCTTGATTTCCGGGCCTGCTCAGGATAATTTAAGTTCGTTCAGATAAAAAATCTCGCGCATAAAAATGAGAAAACAGGTTTACTATCTGACACGATCTGCCACAAAACTTGGTAATTTCAAGATTCATTTGTAAAGTCACCAGGACTGAAAATGTATCTATTGACTACTAAAATAATTTTCTCAAGTTACATTCTTTATGTCTCAATAAATTTCTACTGAATTTATAAAGAATCGTTAATTATTCATGCTTGTCTAAAATTCTAAACTGAGGAAAAAGAGAGGTGCAGCAAATTTTGATTAATAGACACTTCGTTAATTCTTCAGTGGAAAGTAGTTTCATAACAATTAGGAAGTTAGTTAATAGTTACATAAGTCATATTTTATGATTGCTTTAATCTCAATTGGATATTAGTCAATTACCATACAATTTCATTGAAGCTTGGAAGATTAAGAAATATTCTTAATATGAAATATTGAGATTATCAAACAATTTTTCCAAGGCTTGCATTTGTGTTAGAAACAATGGTTAACGATGTACATTTTTTCAAAATTATTATTCTTTGATCATATTTAAATTCTTCTTCTATTGATTACAATGAATGCATTCCAAGGTTTTTCTTAAATTAAATTTTTATAGTTCATAATATTTTATGATTTGATAGTAGCAATATAGATTCACTGTGTGTTGACTCCTTGTAATTTTTAATTCTTGCTTGATTGATTTTGTACTTAATCTGCTAAAAATATTCATAACAATCTGGAAATTTACTTTTAAATAACAATTAAATGCAAAAGTAATACAAATAATCAATAAATATACGAATTATATTCTACAAAGTTTCTGTAATTTTTGTAGAATAGAACTTTTTGTAATTTCTTGTAGAAACTTAGGAATAAAAATATTCTCACAAATGTTTATTTCTTACTTAATCAGCTGACGCGCCTCTTAACCTAGTGTAAAAAATAAGATTTTTTTTTGCAATAGTTTTTGTATATACTTATACCTATTATTTTTTTAGTAATTGCGAGAAAAAATTTTTCTTCTATCAAACGTTTATTTGTAAGCTTATAAATACTAATATTTATACGAATTAAACATTTAGAAATAATTAACGTAAAAATTAATTTTATCAATTAAAATAAACTGAATTGAATAAAAAACGAAAAATTATTTCTTTTGTTCTCAGGTACATCCACAGTAAGGAGAAGCCCTTCAAATGTGCAGAATGCGGCAAAGGATTTTGCCAGAGCAGAACTCTAGCAGTCCACAAGATTCTCCATATGGAAGAGTCGCCTCATAAGTGTCCAGTTTGCGATCGAAGTTTCAATCAAAGAAGCAATTTAAAGACTCATTTATTGACTCATACTGATATTAAGCCCTACCACTGCGCCTCTTGTGGAAAAGTTTTTCGTAGAAATTGCGACCTGAGAAGACATTCTTTGACACATAATTTGGGGGTGGCGGCGTCACCACCGTCGCCTAGGATTGCCGTACCTGGATCCAGCACCGCCGTTCTACAAGAGACTTCTTAGAATTCGCTTTTTCACCGGAAAAATTCTCCGTAAATTTTGAAAAGTCGAGTACTAAAATGGTTTAACTAACTGAAAACTTTTAACGTAATTGATTTTTTGACTAGGGTGACGAATTTGTTGTTCATCATACTCTGAAGTTCACTGGAAAATCTAGATAGGACGCCAGTGAAGATTTTTTAGTTTACTGGATAGAAATATTATTTACGAGAGATGATAAATTACTCAGCCTAATTGAGAAATCGGTTGAATTATTTTTATTTGACTAATTAGCTTAGTGGTTGATTTTTCAAAATTATTTTTTCAGTGTTATCATTCTCTAACTTGCTCACTCTTTCGAGTCTTTCACAATCACTCATTCGCGTCGTAATTAGCGCGTAAGTACATAAGTTCGAATCTCTTTTAATTCTAGACTCGTGCGAAAGATGTGTTATATAATTATTATACATATAGATATATATTTTACGTGTGAATTGACGAGAGAGAGGGAGAGAGTAAGAGAGTAAGATTGTCAAGTGGTAGGAAAGACAATGAGTGTACTATTATGATAAGCGCGTCTGTGTTGTGTGTGTAAGTGTAAAATAAATTTGTATTATTATTTTTTATTTCAGTGTATATGTTTTTTTTTATTTGTATGTGTAAGAAGCGATTTTTCGATATTGGTGATTTGCTTCAAGTCTGAGACTATAAAAACAGAACTGTAAGATTATTTTTATTATGAGTGTTTTATATAAAAACTTTTGAGACAATAAATAATTATTGTGAAACAAAATTTAAGGTGTGTTATTTTTTCTATGATAATTAGAGCCTTTTACGAATTTGAAACATTTCGATACTTCAAATTTGAAATTTTGCTTTCAAAGGTTTATACATATGTACATATATTGAATGTTTTTTGCGTTTGACACACAAAATTATGAGAATTCTTCAAATTCAATAATGTTACATTTTGAATAAAAATGAAAATCGCGATATTAAAAACTCTCAATTGTCATTTTTTGTAAATAGGATTTTAATTTTACTATTTGTCTCCCTGATTCATTAATTTTTATTTTTCTATTTCCAGAACTGATTTCTTGAAGGAAAGTAGATTGTAAAGCAGAATATACAAATTGCAAAACGAGTTGCAAATAATACAAAATTTCAAATATCGTTCGGAAAAAGTGTGGATTTTTTGTAAAAATCTGAAATTTTGCGGAACATATAATTAATGTAAAGCAAATTAAGAGCGCGTAATTTTTTTTTCAGCTTTATGTTTCTTGATTCCATATTTTTGTTTTAAAATTGGTTTTTCAAAGAGAGCTGATTAATTTCCAATATACTATTACTTATAACGAATTATTCATTAAAAATATCCTTTATTTATTTTATTGAATCAAGTCACATTGCGCAATATTTCAGTACTTTAAATTTGAAGTTTTCTAACAATTCGCAGATTTTGGAATAGGTATTCCTTTTATTGTTGTTAATTGGAGGCCATACACCAGTGGCGTAGTCCTAAAAATGTAGGTGGCCCAGCGCTCCCCCTGCCCCCCCCCCCATCCCATTCTTCACGATTGCAAAGAGGTGTAGTCAAGAAAGTTGATACGACTTTTATGATTTGATTAAAACTTCGCAATATATTTTACACATACACACATATACGCAGTGTGTATATATCAGCCCAGGCGGAAATATTAGATATAGTTTATATATAGTGTGAAGTATTATATATAATATTCGTTTGTTTTATACATTTTTTATATAAAACAAATGAATATTATATATAATACTTCATACTATATATAAACTATATATAATATTTCCGCCTGGGAGAGAATATAGCCTACAAAGTGCCCACTATTTTTTACATTTTCGTCTCCCAACTTTCTCCCGGTACATATTCGTGATTTCTACCAGTTTAGAAAAAATATACTCTCTTTGCGAAACCCATATTTTTTTACATATATATGATCAATTGTGAAAGTTGATAAGCACCAGCAAACCTTTTGGCAATATATCTATTAACTTTGAGTCATATAATAAGTAGGATAAGGAAATTTTTGTGTCTGATAAAGGAAAAAACAGATGCACGTTTTATTATAACGTGTACTAACAGTAAATCTAGGCCCGTAAATTGCGCGTTCACGTCTCTGGATTCTTATTTCCCAACATGAAAGATAATTAATTGATTAAAATAATGATTATAAAATATAAACAATGTAAAAATGGATTATTAACCTAATTGTTAAATATTTTTTCAAATTTTCAGAACAATGATTAATAATTTCGAATTGAAAGCATCTGAAATTTAAAGAATATATATGTAGAACGATTTCGCACAATTTAATTAGAAAAAAGAGTTGAATTGCATAATTTCTAATTTGGAGCGCTAAAAATGAAACAATTTTATTTTTAATTGAAGAATCACGAAATTAAATGATTTCAGATCAAAATTTCGAAAACAGGACAGTTTCAAAAAGTTAAAAATTGAATATTTCAAGATTCGAAGTGTTCAAATTGGACCATTTAAAATACAAAGGAATTGAAGCTGTGTACGTTTTTATTGAAAGCGTTTGAAAGAAAATACTTGAAAATTGAAAAGTTTTAAATTTGAATAATTTTAAATTCCAAGCGATAATTATTTGACAATTTGAGATAGAAAACTAAATTGTATCTTACAAAATCAAAGATTCTGAAATTTTAAATTGTTATTATATAAGAAAATTATAATTTAATATTAAAGCCGAATAGACAAATTTGTCTGAAAATCGAAAAATGAATTAAATTATTCTAAAAAAAAAGCATTCAAAATGAATATTAATTTTTAATGGGTATCATTAGGAACGAAAACATTTCTACTGCGGAACATTGAAACTTAAACGAACGCAAACTTCATTTGAAGCTGAAAAATTTGTAGTCACCGAAAGTTGTAATATTAAAACATTTTAGACTTAAGACCTTCAAAATTTTAATTCTATTAAATAAATTTAAATCACATAAAAATTATAATTTTTTTAACTGTTAATTATACTTTCCAAAATTCAACCAGTTCAATTTTAATTTCAAAGTTAAAAGTTATGAAAGGAAAAATTAAAAATTCAGCGTTCAACATAAAATTTCATAACTCTAAAATTACAGCCATTTAAAATTATCAAAATTATTCAATTACTTGAGGTATCAATTTCAGTTAGTTTGATTTTCATCTGTTTCGATTTTAAACACAATTTTTAATTTTTTAGTTTCGTATCGTTTTATTTTTAACACTTCTTTCAGAATTATTATTCATTCTTGAAATTTATCAAGCGCATATTTTTTAATTTGAAATTATTTAACTGTTTAAATCTTCAAATAAAACTCAGACATTTTTAGGGGTTTTCAATTTTAAATAACTTTATATTTACATATAAAATTATTATATTCGAAACTGACTACCAAGGCTTTTAATATAAAACTTTGAAATGTTTTTCTCTAAATTTACCGGAGATTTTGAATAATTGAACTTGAAACTACAATATTGTGAAAGTGAAAAATCAAAGTAACAGGAACTATTAGCAAAATTGTCAATCATGGAAATGTTCATATTCTGTCTACTCCCCTATACATTCTTTTCCCTTTCCTATAATTACCTACCCAATCCTTAGTGGCATAACAGGACTAGAACCGAATGAGTTAGACTATGTTAGAGTTTACTCCGAAGAGGGTATGGCTTAATGGTATAATAATAATGAAAAAACCATTGAAATAGCTTAATTAAGCAAAAAAGGTGGCCTAGCGCCGCTAGGCCCCGCTGGGCCTCGACTACACCACTGCCATACACTGATTTAAATTCAAGGAGAACAAATATTTTTGGTGGACTCAGAAGCTTTCATACTATCTGACCGGGCTTCTGATAATGAATTTGAGGGGAAAAAATGGAAAAATTCGACAATTTTGACTCGAATTTTCGGAAAATTTAAAATACTGCCTGATTTTTAATAAATTTAATGCTGAAAGGGGTTTAGGGCTTCTGATCATAAATTTTGGAACAAAATTTTAAAGAGTGTTCTTTTTATCCAAAGGGCCCACATTTTCGGAAAAGCAAAAGCTGGCAGATTACCATGAAACGCAAAACTAGGGTATTTTAAAGAAAACATTAACCCTTACCCCAGACTTTTGAAATTAACATGGGGTTTTAAATGGGGAAAACTCGGATTCCAAAAAATGTAAAGACGACGTACTTGTTATTAACTTTTTGTTAATTAAGGTTTGTTCGCCCTTTCAGGAATGTTCAAGGAAAGACTTTCATCTAATAACTTTCAATTTTGACCCCTCAACCACCTTGTATTGTGCCCGCAAAATGCCACAAAAAATGCGAAAAATCAGTTTATGTAAATCGTGAAAAGTTACTATTTTTTATGATAAATGATACAGTTTATGGTTTTCATAGATTATATTTCTTGTTCGAAATATTTGGTGACTATTAAAAGAATATTCATTTGTTTAAACAGTTTTTTCATTATTCGCGAAAAATTATTATTTTCTGAAGTTAATGTCACAGGTAATGAATGTTAAGTGTGATATTTTCCGTGGAAGGCAGTTTCCAATTATTTAAACAGTTAATGTCACTTGGTACTTTCCATGTGAAAGATAGAGGAAAATTTCAAAAAAAGAAATTATTGTTTAAACAATTAGGGCATAAGTTCTGAAATAAGAAAATACTCAATAAAAGCGACATAGTGATAAAGATTAAAAAAAACTAAAATTTTCTCCACCTTTCCTATGCAAAGGCACAAGTTCATTATTATAATTATTATTATTATACCATTCAGCCATTTCCCTTTCGGGGTAGGCTTGACTTGCTCGGTTGGAAGATAGTATTTAGGTATATATGGTACAAGGTAGGTCGGTATATGGGTATAAGGTAGGTAGGTATATAGGTGTTAGGTATAGATGTTTTGGATTGATCTGGAATTCTCGTGTTATTTATTTAAATGACACGTTCATTCCGCAACACTGCTTCGACCCAGGTTGCTGATCAATCTCTGAAATTGCAAAACTGTCTATTCCGCAATAAACATCACTCTCAACATTCATTAAATATATAATTAATTCCATAAAATAGTAACTTTTCAAGATTTACAGGGGTGGAAATTGTTCAAACAAATGAAAATTGTATATATAATTATAATATGTCTTTTAAAGAAAATATTACTCTAAGCATTCATTAACATTCGTTAATTGTGTAATCAATTTCAGAAAATAATAGCTTTTTACGATTTTCAGAGGAAAATGGTTCGAACAAATAAAAATTGTTTAAATAATTACGAAATATCCTGAACAAGAAATAAAGGGTAGAAATCCAAAGGAGTCAAGCGCCATTTTTCACTTTTTTCAGGAGAGACTAAAAACATGTTGTAAATTCAGCGGGACCATTCAAGAAAAAAATAAGAAAGTACTTTCGAGATACTTTCATTCTCTATCGAACTAAAAAAAGTTTGCCCACAAAAAGCTATCCGGTTTCGAGAAATTGAATGAAACAGGTAACGTTTCGAAGTTAGATTTTGGGTTCGTGTCGACTTTTAACATCTTTCAACATTAATTGTGGAGTCAATTTGCAGTTTAAGAAAAAACTAAAAATTTAAATTCTAGCTATTGAATGTACGAATTGATTTCCAAAAAATTTGTTTAAAAAAAAATCATGCAGTTTCGCGAAATTTGAAAATCCAATTATGACTTCGAAATGGTGTAAAACTGTGACATTTCAACTTCAAAATAATGACGACAGCAGTAATAATTTTGCATATTTCCAAAAGATGAGGAATTGGGTTTCAGGTTATTCAGTGCTGAACGGAAGGGACCCAATAGTAATTAAAAATAATTAGCCAGTGTCGAGAAAAATGAAATTTGATTTTTTACTTTGTGGTTAGAAAAGCTTCTCGGACTGTGAACACAAGAACACACATTTTGAAAAATGATGACCCAAAAAAATCCTTTGGCAGGCATGTGTAATAGAATTTATTTTATTTTTTGAGCTAATAAACCCGATTTCGAAAATTTGGCGCTTGACTCCTTTTGCATTTCTACCCTTCAAATATTATTCTTGAAATTCATTAACTGTATCATTTATCACGGAAAATAATAACTTTTCACGATTCAAAGGTAAACAAAATTTTAAACCAATAATAATTGTTCAAACAATTGAAAATTCCAGAAAATGAACGAATTGGGGGGGGGGGGGGGGGCGAAAACCAAAAATTGTAAGTCGAATTTTTACAGGTATAAAACAAATTAGAATCTTTGATTATAAACATGTAGATCGTGAGAGAGACCACCCTACAGTAAATAATCGTCAATTAAAAGCACAAATATACCTGAAATAATTATCTTCGATTTAAATTCATAAACGCATATAGAATCCTAACTATTACTTAAATTAAAATAATTTTTTGACATACATTAGTATTTTTAATTAATGATAATTTACTGTAGGATAATTATTTATTGCAGAGTGGTATCCCCTACATCACAAAGTAGGAAAATTTATTCGATGAATTTTCATGTCATCTGTGTTAGTATATCTTCGAGAATAGATGGTACTGATTGATAGCAATTCGGCATAATTTCTAGGGAGAAATTTAGTTGTAGAAACCCCATTAAAAAAGACCTAGAATCTTATACACGAAAGAGCTAACTGCCATACCTTCTTTATGGAAATCGAAGCCTCGTGCATAATTCCGCGGATATCTATTGCGGGCCTCCGATACCTCGCTATTATTGCACGTCACTAAATAACTATACAATATTTCCTCGAGATAATTGGTTGTGTGGGCCGTTGGAAGATTAATTTTCACCGTTAAGAACCGAAATAAGGCACCGCTCTGGGTTTGAGAACACCGCATTATACAATATACATGTATACATCTATTTATTTACACGGCCGTTAGTTACCACAATTTATTACAATTTATTTATCGTCAATTCCTGGCCCGTAGGAAGCATTCCATTAGATATCAAGTGCCTACGTGAAAGGTTCGACTTTCTCATGGTGATTTCAGTTCCTTGTTACCATCCTTTCTTTCCACAACCCATTTCCGTAGAATCGAAGATGATCCCTGCACTTTCAAAAATACAGGTTGCAAATGCAATTTTATGGATATTATTTCAGGCGAATATTGACTCTAGAAAATTAGATTTATCATTGGTTTACATTAAAAAAAATGTTTCACATAAGAAGCTGAAAAATGGTTATGATAATTATGAACAAACAAAACCTGAAATAAATGATAAAGTTATGGGAATTATGATTTTTCATTTGTAATTCCTACATTTCTAAACAGAATCTTTCATTTCTCTTGCATTATATTTTATTGATAACTTGAAAGAATTCACCCAGAAAAAAAGATTTTATTACGTATATGTTAAGGGGTTGTCCATAAACTACGTTATCAATCTTTTGACATTTTTTTACCCCTTTCTCTAAAAAGTAACGTAACCCAAAATTCTCTCATAACAGGGGAAATTCAATATGGAGCACTTTAAGTTTCTAAGGTTTGAAGATTTTCTATCAAAGATATTAATTTTCAACCCAAAAAGACGAATTTTTTTGAAGACAGTTACATTTTCGACAAGAAAATTTATTTTCAAGAAGAAAGAGGACTATTCTACCATAAAATAGGAATTTTCCATTCAAAAGTACGAATTTTTAAGAAAACAGTTGAATTTTCGATCAAGAAGACGAGTTTATCCAAGTAGTTGAAGTTTCACCCTCAAGAGATGCATTTTCAACCAAATGGTCGAATCTTTCAACAAAAAATTAAAATTCGACCAAAAACAGTTGAATTTTCAAACTAAAAAGACGAATTTTTAATAAGACAGTTAAAAGATGATTTTTCTACCATAAAAGGTGAATTTTTCACCAAAAGACGAATTTTCATCCAGATGAATTAAACGAAAACATAAACAGATTTTCAAGTAAATAGTTGAATTCTGATTCAAACAGGTAATTTTGCAACAAAAAAGATTAATTTTCTAACCCAGAAGATGAATTTTCATCAAAATTCATGAATTTTCTACCAGGTAGTTAAATTTTCAAATGATAAAGTATAAATTTCTAACCAAAGATGGAAAAGTTAAATTTTCAGATTGAAAAATTGATTTTTAACCAAAAAAAAACGAACTTTCAACAAAAAAGTTAAATTTTCTACCAAAGAAGTGAATCTCAAAAATAAAATTGATCAAAGCAGTTCGACCAAGTAGTTGAATTTTCAATCTATAAAAAATAATTTCTCACCAAATAGTTCAATTTTAAAACAAAAAGATGTATTTTTTCACGAAAAAGTTAATTTTCAACCAAATTTTTGAATTTTCAAGACAAAAAGATGAAAATTTCTACAAAACAGTTGAATTTTTAAACGCAAATGATGAATCTTCAACCAAAATAAAAATAATTTTGAACAGAGTAGTTCAGATTTCAACCAGGTAGTTGAATTTTTGAATAATGAAGATGGCTTTTCAACCAAAAATGTCATAGTTGATACTTCCACCCAAAAATATTTTTAATTTGAAATGAAAAAAAGTTGAATTCAACCTGAAAAGTGTAGAATTTGCAATGCTGTAATAATTTCGGATATATGAGACATAGCATTTTTTTATTTTAGATTTGCTGGAAATTTAGTGCACTTCAACTTATAAGTAGAAATGTCGTCTACGGGCTTATAGTGCATAGGATATAAGCTAATTTACCAAAACTAACATGAGAAAAAATTTCAGACAAATTTTTCACTAAAAATAATCATTCTAGGCCATATCTTCCAAACTATAAAAGATATAACATTCCACTTTTTTTAATTTTTTAGGAAATTTTAATACATAAATTCTTATCCAGGCTACTATAGGCACAGGATGCTCCTTGAAAGAGAAATTTCCGAAAAACTGATATGAACTGACTTCCTGCGCCTGTTTTGAATAATTTCAATAATTTCAGTTATTTCTATGAAAATATACATACATAATAACTACCAAGGAAAAGTAAAAAATCAAATTTATTCAAAAATCGCCCTATATAGGTTTTTTTTTCTTCTTGGTCTCAAAATGACCGTGGAGTACCGCGGAAATAAGATTAGAAGAAAAAGATAGATTTTTGGACTGAAGTCACTTTAATTATAATATTCTAGATAAAAAATAAGGTTTTCAAAAATAAAACACAATTTCTTTGACTCATCCAACTTGCTTTAATATAAATAAGTTCTTTCTATTAATCTAGAAAACAGTTTCCTAGCTGAAAACAATTTTTCAAGTAGGATCCACATAATTTTCGTTTGATATAAAATTTGGCTGCGTCTAGTGGTCTCGACAATTTGGGAGACTTAGTCGTCCCAGATTTTCGGGACGACTAGCCAAGCTTATGAAAAATACTTGATTAGTTATCCCAAATTTCGGGACGACGAGACACTTTCATTAAATTTACTTGAAACTTGAATCGGTGCCTTGAGGAATTTTTGAAGATTACTATTTTGACCTTTGACATAAAGTTTTAAATCATGAAAATGATAACAACGAAAAATGTAGAGTTCCAGATCTTAATTCAGAATGACAATTTTTTTTTAAATATGTAGAATGAATACATTTTTGCTAATGGATGATTGCTAAAAAGTTAACTATTTTGGACAATGAGATTTTGGAAATCAAAAAATGTCCAAACCCTCTAATTTTTTTAATGAGACACAGGATATGCGACTGAGATGGAACAAAAAATTCCAAATATATGCAGAAAAGATAAAAATATTTAGAAATATGTGAAAAATGACTATTTTTATTCTTCATTTATTTTTGACTCCAGCGTCATGTATTTAATAGATAATATTTATAATATATTATATAAATATTTCATGTTTATATAATATGATATTATATAAAAATTATTATGCAAAAATAGTGATCATTATCAATTGTTATTCAGGATCAACGAAACAACGTTGATAAATCGGGTTTTAAGTATACTAAAATCTTTGTTAGTATTCAATTAATAATTTTAACCTGCATTATGATTAATTGATATCAATATTTTCGAGTTTTATCTTAGAAATATCAATGAGGCGTAAGACAAAAAACTTGTGGACAGACTTTGAAATGACTTTTAAAATCCTCAGCTCAAAACCTTTTTAACTTAATATAAGTGATATCTGTGATCTCAAATATTTCAAAAATATTGGTAATATTATCTAGCAATTTTTTATTTTGAACTCATAGGTTTGGACGCAGGTGCAGCACGAGACATTTTGCGTACTTTTTTATTAATAATTTCTTAACGATGTCCTCTGAAATCTTAAAAATCTACTAAATGGTGCTTATATATAATTTATTTACTGAGATGAATTTAGAAAAATGTATAATCATTGCAACGCAACTGAAATTTGAGTATAATTTTCACCGAATGAAAGCGTCCAATTTAGGAATCATTCGATCTTTATTTCAATAACAAATAATGCTGAAATTTTCATTACTTAATTAAGTATTGTTTAAATTCAAAAGTTAAGTGTCATTCGTTATTAAAGAAAATTGTTTATATTCTGCTCGAACGAGAACAATTGTTTTAACAACAAGTAACCATGTTGCAATACAAACAATTAACATATTGCAATATATCTCTTTCGATCAATTTAAAAATATTAATTTAGTTTTGTCTGTCAAATGAGAAAAAAATATTAAATATTTATGACACTACTTCAGGAAATGTCTATTAATGAAAAACGATTTTAAACCCTCCCTAAAATGATGAAAACTAGCTTTGGAGCCAGGAAAGATGAAATTATGCAGTTCAATTAAGGCAGTAGTCCCACTTCCCTGTCATTGGGACTCCTTAACAGGTAGACCCTTTTTTCTGAGGGAGCTTTTCAAGCCTAATTAATTACGGCCCTTTCTCTTCTGTCTATATTCGAGGCGTGTTTTACGAGTATGGCCAAGGGGAACGAAAAACTAGGATCGTGTTACAAAGAAGGGGCCGCCAGGTGCGCGAGGACATGATACCCCGATGGGTCTAGGGTTACGATTTGTTCTCCGGGGCCCCTTTGGACCATCATTGGGCCCGATAAGGTGACTTTTGCGCCCGAGGTTCTCGCATCCAAACACGTACCCATTCGTTTACCTTCTACGTATAGAATGCTACACCTTCTCTCGTTTATAGTTTCATAAAGTCATCTCAAGACATTTTACTGTCCACATTTTTTACACCTGCCCTTGATTTGTTTTTTTCTATGTGAAATACCTGCATGGAAGCGTAAATGCATCAGAACAAAGAGAAAAAAGATTTTCATTAATTAAATGGATATTGTTTAGGTAAGTTTAAGAAAAAATGTTAAATTGTTATCTGAAGATAAAAAAACTTTAGTAAAAAAGCAGGGGTTTCGGACCCAATAGGAAAATATAGAACGCTGTCTCAAACTTGTTTAACAAATCTCATTTTCAGTAAAATTTCTATACGAGACAATCTGTTTTTAGGTTTCATTTCCTAACATGACCTTTTTTGAGGTATCTAATGTTATTTTGAACAGAAATCTGCAAACTCGAGTGCTCGACTTTCTGTCAATTTTCAAAATATTTTATAATTGAATGGTTTTTATGTCGCAGTCGAAATAATAATTATTGATCAGTAATTTTCTTCCATTATCCTTTTCAAAGAATACCTGTCTAAGGAAAATTTTGAAGAAAGGAATACTGTCAAATTTACACACATAATTAGGAATTCAGTTTCAGTGGAAGGGTTAAGAAGAATGTGGCAACATTGACTAACTAGTTGTAGTTACGTTACTTTTAACTGTAACAATTACAGTTACTACAAGAATACATTCATACATAAATTAACTTTGAGTTACCTAAAAAGATACTTTTTTCACCTTCCTAATTTTATAATTTAAAAATCAAAATGACTAAGATGATGATAATTCATAAAAACTTAATTTAATTAAATATTAGTCTTCAGTTAAAGTAAATAAAAAATACACAACATATTTCGGCAAGTGAACAACAATATATATTTATAATAAAATTCAAATTGAGTAATGGACGTGTCGACACTCAGAATATCCTGCGGTATCAGATTCGTGACGGGTTTTCATTTTACGCATTGTTCAGTTTTCGACTTTCGAGTGATAAAAAAAAAAAAAAAAACTATTTGCCTGATTGTAGAGAAGAATGCTTATAACAACTGTTATACCTTAAAATTGCATTGAATAATTTCAGTAAAATCTGTTTAGGTTCGAGACTTCATTCTGAAAATCAGGTAACAATTTTAAGTATTAGGGCCTTATATGTTTCAAATTTTGGATAAAACTCCTTTTGTATGATTCGCAATGTAAAACGCTTTGAATTCCTAACATTTCAAGGAAAAATATTACATTTTCAACAAAATATAGATGACTTTTTAATAAAGTAATTGAATTTCTATCCAAGAACGATTTTTCAGTCAGATTTTTCAACCAAGTAGTTGTATTTTTAACAAAAAAAGATGATTTTTTACCCGAAGAAATTAATTTAGAAAAAACTCTTGTACAAAAGAGTCGAATTTTCATGTATTTTAACAAGATACATGAATTTTCAACCAAATAGTTGAATTTTCTAACGAAATACTAAAATTTTCCAAGCAAAAAAAAAAACAATTTAAGAGTAAATAGTAACATTTGTAAACAATGAGATAAATTTTCAAATAAAATTATAAATCTTCACCCAAACGACTCATTTTTTAACAAAGTAGTTGAACTTTCAGCCAAATAATTGAAATTTCAACTAGAAAAGACAAATTTTTACGAAAATAGCTGGACCCTCTATAGAATAAAAATTATATTGGTATTTTTCCCAAAAAATATTGGAACGCAACATACCCAATATTACAAGAAATTTTCCAGAAAATAAATTCGGAAAAATTTTTTAATTTATTTGGGAATTGTACTTTAAAAATCGGAAATTTTCCAAAAAATAAATTTGAAAAAATTTCCTAATTTATTTGGGAATTTTACTCCAAAATGAAAAAATGTTCCCGAAAATAAACGAACTAATGTGCAAATTTTCCAAAGACAAATAGAATATTTCCTATGGAAGTGAGAATTTTTCTGAGTATAAATTGGGAAAAGTTCACAAATATTGTAGGAATTTTTCATTCCCAAACATGTATAAAAAATTTCCCAAACCGATCGAAATATGTACATTCAAAATGGAAAATTTTCCAACGTATTAGAAAAATTTCCAACTTTTTTAGGAAAATAGTTTTTCCAACCCAAAGTTGGAAATTTTACCTACAAAATTAGTGGGAAAATTTCTGAAATTTTATGGGGAAATTTCCCAAATATTATAGGAATTTTTCATTCCCAAACATGTATGTAAAATTTCCCAAACCGATCGAAATATTTCCATCCAAAAAGGACAATTTGCCAAAGTACTGGGAAAATTTCCAACTTTTTTAGCAAAATCATTTTTCCTCCCCAAAGTTGGAAATTTTTCCTACCAAATTAGTGGGGAAAATTCTGAAATTTTTTACAGTGAATTTCTTACTAAGGCAGGTGATTTTCAAACTAAAACCAACACTTGCCAACAAAAGAGTTGAATTTTCAAACCGAAAATATGAATTTTCAACAAAAATCGTAATTATTTTTCAACTAACTAGTTGAACTTCCTACCAAAAAGGTTGATTATTGATACAAAAAGACAAATTTTGAATCAAGGAAGAAAAACAATTTCCGCTAAATTGTTGAATTTTCAAGCCGAAAAGACGAATTTTGTACAAAAAATGGCCTTTTCCAACCGAAAATATGTACTTTCAACAAAAAAGTTACTTTGCAACCAAATAATTGAACTTTCTACCGAAATAGTAGAATTTTTAACAAAATACATTAATTTTTAAGCATTTAGATACATTTTAAACAAAAATATATAATTACTTGAATAAAAATATAATATTTAATATTATTTTAACCAAAAAAGATGTATTTTCTACAAAATAGCTGAATCCTCAATTTCAAAGTAACTAAAATTAAAGTTCCAATTTACTAAAAAAATCGTAATATAAATCGTATATAAAATACGATTGAAAATTCAAATCCAATTCTAATAGTCAAATTTAATTCTTTAATACTTCGAAAATTTATTTTTGTTGTTTTTTTAATATTAAAAAAATATGGAAAGTATGGTGTCGGATTATTGTACATGCGGTGAATCACACCTTTTTAATCAGAAAAATGATCTGCCAATTCTAAAGAATTGAATGTAAATTAAAGAAAAAGTGTCATTCATATTGGCATTACCGGACTAGTTAGAGGAACTTCTGTAATTCATAAGCAAAACGTTCTCAAAGCATGTAAGATATTCTGTAAAATCTAAAAAAACGTATCCTGTCTAAATACTCTTTTATTAATTTAAATTAAAAAAATTTCGAAAAAAATGCGAGTCAAGTAGTTAACCCATCGGAAGCTGAATGGTGATCGGTCAACTCGAGGACTGTAATTATAGATGTCGGGAGTAAGTAACGAATTTAAATACGTTTTGAGGGAAAAAGAAAGTGGCCCTTAGTTCCTAAACGATGATTTTTTTCAAGAGTTGATTGAGGCGTTCTATATGGACGTTTTCCGAGCTAATTGAGGTGTTGTTGGAAGAAAAGATTATGGGCGGACAGAATGGTAAATAGTGTTATAAATGCTGGAATTATAATTTTCTAGCAGTTGCTGGGAAGTAGCTATCAATTTTGTAATGGAAAAAGCTTTCATAGATGTTAATGGAATTTTAAGATCACTTGTGTTTTATTCTTCAATTACAGTATTTTTATAAACATTAAGAAATCAATTTTGAAAATAGGGACATTCAACAAAATACGTAACGACATTAGGTGGAGGTGGGTATACATTTTCATAAATTATATGGTATGTTTACCTAGAATGACTATAATATCTGAAAAAGGGTCGCTGCAAGAAAAATTTCATTTGTTTTTAAAGTTTAATTACTTTAAATTACTTTATTTCCTTTGTGACCCCAGAAAAGTGTGCCAAATCTCGATTCGACCCGTTCATTTTTGCGAGAGTTATCGTGTTTACGGACGGACAGACAGACAGACGCCATTGCCAAAACTTTATTTTCGGCTTCAGGGGTTCTTACAATGTGGAGATCCGTTGAAAATCTGTGATGTCAAATTTCAGACAATTCTAATACTTTCTCAATTATAAATGATGAGAATGTAAAAATAGACAACCAGTTTTAGTATGAATAAACGAATTTTGGTGAAGTCAAGTAAAGTCTCTATTTTTAAAATAAAATCTACACATTTTTAAATATGCAAATGAAGTCACTGCTTGATAGAAGGGCCGTGCCAAGAAATCTGTCAACTATTTCGTATTTTCTTATTTGAGACTCGGAAGTTGGCCAATAAGGCCTTTAAAATCATCCTTCGCTTTTCTTCTCTGATTGATAGAAGCAGCTACAAAACTCAAGGTTGTAGAGTATTCTAACATTACGTCATACTGGGTCGGTGACATCAAAATCTATAAGGCTTTTATCACTTGGTGGAATGGAAAGCATTGTTTACTTGTAATTATCAAATTGCAGGCAAATTTAAGCACCCACGCTGGCAATCACATTAACATTAGGAATTGAATATTTCATAACGGAAATTGATCTTATAACATCTAAAAATTTTATATCCGAAAGGGGCAGTTTTAAAAATAAGATATAATAATTAAATTCGTACATAAAATACAGAAAGTGGATTTGACGTTAGGAGTTTGATGAAAGAGAGCGCGTGCTTTTAAAAAGTTAAAAAGCGAATACTGTAACGCATGCCATTTGGGAAAAAATAAATATTTAACTATTGTAGATAATTTTTTCGAATATAGGAAAGGCGACTTATCAAATTAAAAGTCTAATTGTTGCTGTAATTTTTTATTTTAATGAACACTTTTCAAATTTCACAGATAGAAACAACGTGACTGTACTACAATTAATGATTCACTGTAACTATGCACATAATTTATTATGTAGTCTTTCAAATTTATTAAAATCTATTACATTGTGTCAGATATATGTGACACGATGTAACTAAGAAACTGAGTGATGAATTATGCTTCCACTTTAATCAAAATTGAGAATATGAACTCATTAAAATTCAAAAGGTGCAAGGCAAACTACACCAAATTACTTATTTTCAGAAATTTTCATATTAGAATCTCAGCAACTTTTAGCTGTAATAACAAATTCACTTACCTATGCTGTAATATAATTTCGAACACATCTCTTCCTTTCCAATTGACTTATTCAGCTCATTTCTTTAGATCCGTATATTTATAAATAGAGGTTAGGAAACAGTAAACAAACCAGCCCACCGGATCCACGCGCACGCGCATAAAAGCAATCGTACGCTCTTCTATTGCACTGTACGGGAATGATGCGAGAAAAATGATGAAGTTTAGACTTTTTTGATATTCATGGAAAAATAACAGATTTTAAACACAAAAAGTCACCTACTCATGAAAGAAAACGCCGCTGAGCAAGTAACGGAATGGGTTTTACTTTTCTTCATTTCAAAACTGGTTTTTAACGCACGTACGGGAATGACGTTTTTGTTGTCAGAATGCACTTTTCAGTTTTAATATCAAATTCACAGAGAGAAAGAGTGAATATTTTGAGCTCAATTGCATAGAATCTTGTATAAAACAATACGCTTAATATTTCTGTATTTACTAGTCAACTGTAACTACAATATTTTACTAGAAAAAAAGACGCACGGTAATGACGTCTGAAATGACAAAAATCGAGGGACAGACTTTGAGGTTTTTACAATATTATTTATTTGAGTTCAAAAATGTGCATAAATTAAATTTATGTTCGCCTAAAGTTCACAAAACTAATACAATAAGCGTTTTTCATTGTAGTGTCTAAAAAACAAGAGAAAATCAATTTTTCCTGATGCAAAGTGATGTTGGGACGCCGTACGGTAATGGCGTTTGGGGGTGTTCTTATAATAAATTAAAGTAAATGGAAACAGAGATGAAGAAAAGCTGACCATTTTGTAGAAGACGATAATAAGTATTTATTAAATTGAAGAAAAAATCAGTACAAGTTTCGAAGTTAATGTTATATTACTGGGGCTTCAAGTTTTCCTTTAATTTGACAATTGTTCTTACATAGGAGTTTGACTGAAATTATTTTTTTTTTTTACGAAAGTAAGTGAAAATTGTAATTTCGCTTTGCTTTTCAGATAGAGAAGTCATTTCTCTAATTATTGTTGGCAATTTTGAAAGTGTGCGATTTGGCAATCCATCAAGAAAAATTATAATGTGCCGTGATTGAGGTTAGGTTGCATTGTTGTGACTTTTGGTGGTAACAGTTTCGAAATTTTGGTAGTGCGTTAAAGTGATTGAAGTATATAGTATTTTTCAATGATTTCAAGCGATTCTTTTTGCACCTTAAAGGGTGACGTACGAGAAAGGTACAAGGAGAAAATAAAAATGGTCGAAAACTGTGATCTCTGAGTACGGACTTGCAGCAGCTACGTGAGATTACTATGGTTCATCTCGTTGATTATTTTGTTTTGACGCATAGTTATCACGAAATGGCTTTTCTATCTTAGAAGCAAAGCGATATTACAATTTTTCGCTTAATTTTGTTTAAAAAAATTAATTTCAGTCAAACTCCTATGTAAACAATACTTTCCATTCCACCAAGTGATAAAAACGTAATTAACGTAAAAAAGTGACGTAATGTTGGAATACTCAATTGTAATAATTAAAATATTACTAAATTATTTTCCATTTTTTTAAAATGTGAAGAGTATAGGTAATTTACTCGAAAAAATCGACAGACCCAGAAATTGAAATTGGAATTACAGTAAATTTTTGAAATTTGAAATTTGATGTTTAACATAATGTGTTTTCTTGTGCATTTCTGTGCTAAAAAGGCCCACACATGATTAGAAAAAGGTTTAAAACACAAGTTACAAAGATAATTGTATTAAATACCAAAATCCGAGTTTACAAATTTCGCTGTATTTCTAATTTAGATCCCCGGTCTTGTCGATTTTGTAATGTATTTTTATGCTTAAAAAGCCTTAACATGCCCAGAAAAATTTTAAACCACAATTTATAAAGAGAATTTCAATAAACACCAGAATCAGGAGTATAATAATTCCCTATATTTTCAATTTTGATTTCTGGGACATAACTAATTTTTTCCTAGAGCATTTTCGTTACTGGAAAGTTTTCAAGTACCCGAAAAAAATCTCTCATTCACACAGGTGTGAAGAATTTTTTTCCGAAAACTGGGGCGAATCAAATAGGAATTATATGTTTGAAACTTGTTGATTATAATCTCCAAGAAAATTTGAAAACTCTATTATAAACAAGAAAATTTTTTAACATTTTTTCGGCGCGGGTAACCGAGCTGCATACTTATTCATTCGAAAATATTGATTTCATTTAGGATTCCAATACGTTAATTTTTCGCATCGTATCGATTTCGAAATTTTTCGAGGATTTTTTATTTTTGGTCCAGCCTAAACAGTTTCATGTGTCCGATTCGGACACTTGATTCTATAGAATTTTGCTCATTTAAAGAAAAATTAAACAAATTTTTGTCCATCATACAGCAATGGATTCAACTTGACAAGAGATAAATGCATCATCTTTAAAAAATATACATAATCAAAATCAATATATAGCATATTGTTGGAAAGTTTTCTAGAACTTCGAAAACCAAATATGTTCAAATATTTATATTCTTCCCAGAATAGGTCCAGGATTAATATTATTGACATTTTTGAACATATTTAATTAAAAGGCAAAAAGCGAATATATTTTCATATAATATTCTTGAATTCAAAATTTTAAATGTAAAATTGTGATAATCATTAAGGAAGGATAAAAAAGAGTAAACAAAAATAAAAAATGATTCTTAAATGAGACAGCATACGATAATCGTGAGTTGCCTGACCTCTTTCTTGTTTTAAATTTGTTACGCCCACTATGCCCAGTTATACAGAAAATTCCTCAGGGGTGCTTCGAGTCTTTCGTTTAGTAGCAGCTGTTCAAAATTATGCTACTCAATCAGATAACAGGTGAGAGGTATAAGATTTACTTCTCTCTGTAAGATTAAATTTTTCCTTTACAGAATAAATGTTACACGTTTCTTTGTTTAATAGACTTAAAATATATCAAATATATATAATATGTTTATCTTGAACAGCATCTTTTGTTCTTCAACCTTCAAAATTTGAAGGCATTCCTTCATGAACAGAATAATAAAAATTTTTGTTAAAAACTTTAAAATTATTATTTGGTAATAATGAAATACTAACAAATGTGCTTCTAGTAATGAAATATGAAAATATGACATGCATTCCTTACATTCCATGGAACGATACATTTCAAGTATAGTACTTCATCAACCCCAACGAGCCTTTATGAGGGTTTTACGGGACTTTACGAGCATTCCCGTGACTTTAGAGTTTTACGCGTACCATCGCGTGACTTAAGACTTCAAGATTGGCCAATACAACTTCAGTAATGCCACTTATACCATTAAGCACCAATCTTCCAGCTTCTTCAAGACTCAAACTTCCACTTATTACTTATCCTTTTCACAACAAGTAATCTAATTGGACCCTTCCTCACTTATATATATTAATTTCTTAGAATATTTATCTGTATGAAATGTTTACTCATTTTCAATCTTGATTTCCATCTATTTTTATATCAATCTTTTATTCATTTCTATCAAGTTAGTCAGATTTTTTGTATTCCTCATAAAAAGCTAGATAACTATATGGGTGACCCAAAAATGCATTGCATTTTTTTCATGCATACCCCCCGGAAACTTATTCGAATTCACATAAAAAATGCATTAAAAATGATATTTAGAGGTTCCGCAAGCCTTCTGAAGTTAAACACGTATTTCTCATAAGAAAAAAATATGTTTTTGTAAATTCTATTCAGAATCGTCAATATGAGGCGAATCGAGTTGAAATGCAACATGTCTCTTTAGAATCAGCCAATGAATACAAATAAAATCTTATTTTTTGAATATCTCCTCCATAAGTCTATTTCATCGTGTCCAAAAAAAATCCCATATATGAAAAATTGGGTTTTCCGAGTTTTTGGCCCTAATTATGATTTTTTGCGATTTCTTAACACAAAGTTTTGATAATACATACATGAAATACTATTTTATACTGATAATTAGATGTCAATATAAAATTTTTGAACAATGTATTATTATTTTCAGTAATTTTCTCTCAGAATAGTTAGAAAGTCGCGTTGTTTCCTAATTGTTCAACTTATTTTCAACTTTTCGATTAGCGTGAGGTGCTAAGTAATGAAAGTTAACAAAAATAATTTTTTAAATGATTTAGTGTTATTTTCAATAAAATTGTCTTTGAATAATGCTAGAAAAATGTTTTTTTTTTTTATATGCAACATTCTGTCTACTTTTCGCTCAGAGCGAGGTGACAGTTGATGCAATTTAACAAACCTGATTGTTTGAACGAATTATTATTGTTTACAACCATCTTCTCTTATAGTAATGCTGGATAGTTGCAATTTTTTTCTAAAATTTTGCACTTTTTGTCTACTTTGTGGTTTATTTATTTACTTAGGAAAACATAAGCCCAACAGTCGAATGACCAATAAATGGGCTATAAAATGTACATATTAACATGTATATACATTGCTAAGTTGTGTGAGAACAGTTACATCGCTCGAAGATTGTATAATATTATTGTCGATGGTTGACAAATTGATAGGTTGCTATAATGAACTCGCCAATAGACATAAAAAGTAGATCAATGTTGCGATCAGCGCCTGAAATTTTGAAAATACATAAAATGGCTGAAAAAATATGCCTATCCTCCAAGGACCACACACCAAATCTAGATTTAAGCAAAGTATTGTCTGATCCCCTAGAAGAAAATGTGCCATATTCCTTTCAAGCTAAGAATTTCAGGACTTTTTTATGGCAGCTTTCAATGGCATAAGAGTACTTTTTGGTGTGAGGAGCTCAAATGACAGAAGCATATTCCAACTTAGACATAACCAGGGATTGAAATAGTTTCTTGAGAGGTCCCGCAGTTTCAAAGTTCTTGCATGATCTTATCAGAAATCCTAGAGTCCTGCTTGCACCAAGAACAATCGTGTCAACGTGTGTATCGAAATTTAAACTCGGCGTAATGGTCACGCCCAAGTCCTCAATCACAAAAACTCGCTCGAGGTTAACACCCCCAATCGTGTACTGACATTCCAAAATAGACTTCTTCTTAGTAAATGTCATAATCTTTCATTTTGTTACGTTTAAGGTAAAATTCTTCTCAGGACACCAAAGATTGAAATTGTTTATGTTTTCTTGCAAAACATCGCAAGATTCTGTGCTTGATATGGGTATGCGAAGCTTGACATCATCAACATACGAATGATGGTAACAGATTAAGTTGAGCGAAAGATTATTCATATAAATTATGAAAAGAAGAGGACCTAAATTGGAACCTTGAGGAACTCCAGAGGAGGGTCCAAACGGATGAGAGGTGTGACCATCATATTGCACTATGTTTGGTCTATTTATTAAGCAGGATTGAAGAAGATGTAAGAGCTTATGCGGCAGATCAAGATTGGCTAAATGCTAGTAAATGCTAGTAAATTTGTAGTAAAGTTGATCTCCTAGGAATAAAGCCGTGCTGATACGTTGACATTGAGGAAATGATAAGAGTTAAAAATCATTTCGTATAGACACCTCTCAAAGACCTTCGAAAAGTTATTTATGATTGAGAAGGGTGGTCATTTTCAACCTGAGATTTATCCCCTTTTTGAAACGAGACAAACTCTTGTCTGCTTCCAAACATCAGGGAACGTTCCAAGACGCTCGGCTGAGTGGAACAAGACTGTTAAAGGTGCAAATCGATGTCGCTGATTGGTTCTTCATTAAGAATGCTGGTATAAGGTTGGTACCCGCAGTATGTTTACGTGGAAGTTTCCTAACAGCTTCAATAACATCATCAGTAATCTGCAAAGAAATTCACAATATCAGTGGGTGAGTTATATTCAATCCCTGCATATCCCATAAGGGGACGTCCAGGGGGCACGGTCAGCAAAAGTATCACGAAAAATGACTCGGCGGAGGGGGTAGGCCGATCACGTGACGTTTTTAATTATAAATTTATTTTCAAAAAAAGATGATAAGAAACACAATTTCTAACCTTCTTATGTAAGAAATTACATAATTTGCATATGATTTTATTCAGTAAAAGTTAGTAAATTTAATTAATCAAATCACCATAAGTTCGATTTCAGGTACTGTGAACTATATTTAAAATATCACTTCTTAGCTCAGCCCGCAAAATTTTTACTTAGGGTACAGCGTACTCCTCGTATCGGGAATTGAATTAAATTTAACAGAATGAAATTTAATAGATTTGAACGGAATTAAATGGAATTTAATAGAATATAAATTGAATTGGATGGAGTGGAATTGAATTGAATGGAGTGGAATTGAATGGAATGGAATGGAACTGCATGTAATTGAGTCGAACGGAATTGAGTGGAATGTAGTTAAATTGTATGGAATTGAGTGGGATTGAGTTTAATTGTATGGAATTGAATATAGTGGAATGAAATTTAATGGAATTGAATAGAATTGAGTTAAATTGAATGGAATTAAATTGAATTAAATTGAATCGAGTGGAATTGAACATAATTGAATTTAACTGAATTGAATGGATTGTATTAATTTGAATTAAATGGAATTGAATGGAATTTAATTGAATGGTATTGAATGTCATTGAATGGAATTAAATAAAATTTAATGAAATTGTATGGCATGGAATTGAATGGAATTGGATTGATTTGGTTTGGATTAGTTCAGATTGGATTCGCTCTAGGGTTTTTAGATTGGAACCCTATGCAAGATATTTGCACTTATGATGACTGGTGTGATAAAAAATAGTGTATGACACTCGGCCCCTGAGTGGCACTTTGCCTCGTGTGACTTGCAGTACTCGTTCGTCGGTGGTGAACTCCGGCGGGCTACTGAATTTTCCACCTGGGAATTGCTATAAGAGCACCACCACCTAATCTATCTGTACGAACCACCCTAAAGACATGATACAAATCGGTGTTAAAAAAATCAGATGATGAGACATCAGGTTTGAGACAAGTTTTCGTTAGAATAGATATATCATATTTGAAAATATCCATAGATTTGATAAAGCAATTGAACTTTGTATTCATACCTCTAAAGTTTTTTTAGGTTTTATACCGGGCTGGAGACTATCGTTGGGGTTCCGTTTCTGTATATTATCCGAAGGTTTTTTTCTCCCTTGGATAGGTGCTCGTCGAGCTTCTGACGTGGATCCTCTGCTGAATGAGAGTGCGATCTAAGGACAGCTTCATGTTCGGGAGTAGATTTTGAGCAATCAGTCCCTTCCCTTGATCGATAAATGACCGAAGCAAATGAATCGCGTTTTGTTGAGAGTGGGAAATGATTTTGGTAGGTCTTATGAATTCATGAGATTTTTTCCCCAGCCGAACACAATTAATCTTACTCAGATAAGCAGATGCGTTAATTAACTTAAGCGTTTCTTCAATTTTTGAAATATCAGATTTCAAAGGATCAGTTCCTTGGATCTCTGGCACTTCACGATAATTAAGAAGTATCAACTTTTTCTTACGTGTTTCACGTTGAGAGAGCTCTGTCATGCATAGGCAACGCAAGCATCTGTACGACTTAAATGATGCTGCTACATTGCTTGAATCAAGAGATTGAATGGTAGTCCTAATAGTCTCTACTCGATCCTCAATACTTTAAACACGTGTCTCAATATTCTGTACCTTTGTGCTCATGTTGTCAACTTTGGTCGTAAGATTGTTCACTGACAACTGTACGAGATTGAAATCATGTTTCATTTCAGCTCTATGTTTATCCAAGGTAGGGGCTAAGCGACTGTCGAGCGCACGGCAGATAATATCCTGAAATTCAGACGTATTTAAGATAACTTGACAATGTTCTTCCGCAGGAGATGATGACCCGGATCCACAACATTTGTTGAAGGAACCCGTCTGCATTCTGACGTAACTTACAAGCATGGGCGTAAAGGAAGCTAAAGAAGTATGCCAGGGCAGAAAAGTGTAACGACAAATTGTTTCTGAAAGGAATGTGAGTAGAGTGAATAACGCCTGAAACAAAATACTTTGGATACTAATGGGCTCGAGTGGGAAACCTCACATAATAACCTTGTGAAGCTCTTCACTTGGGATGATCGCTAGAGAAATTGATCAGCAACCTGGGTCGGAGAAGTGTTGCGGAACGAACCTGTTATTTAAATAAATAACACGAAAATTCTAGATCAATCTAAGAAATCTATACCTCCTCCCCAACACTACTATTTTCCAACCGAGCGAGTCAGGCCTACTCCGAGAGGGAAATGGCTTAATGGTATAATAATAATTATCATTATCTCACTAAGTCTAAAGTCGAAAAAGTTAAAAATATGAGAAAAAACGCAACAATGTAGCATCAGTATTGTTGACACAATCATTTTGTTAACTTTAATGAATTATTACCTCAGTATAATTGAAGAAAGTGTATGAAAACATCTAATTATCAGTAGAAAGTAGCATTTCATGTATTATAAACAATCTATAATTAATGAAACCACAATAAATCATAATTAGCACCAAAAACACGCAACACCCAATTTTACACTTATGGGGTTTTTGTGAGACCCTATAAAACAGACTTATGGCTTGATATTGGAAAAATAAGCTTTGGTACGTATTCTATACCTATTTGTGATGCTGATGAACCTAAAGATCCTAAAATAGGAGTTTCTCATATATGTAAGGGAAAATGGGGCTAAGCTGACACTTTTTTAAAGACTTTTTTTAATTTGAAAAAAAAAATTGTTTCCAACGTTTCAGGTATGGTTGTGTTGCGAATTTAGTTGGCTACAAAATGTTATGGATGATTTCGAACTACGATGCTTTTTTTGTCAATTATTAGAAAAATCAGTGAAGTGATGGAAAATCTGTCGAGCGAAAAATCATGGTGCTAAGCCGACACCTCCCTGGGTTTAAGTCGATACTTGTCTATAATGTTTTAACAAAGGAAGGACACATTTGAATAATTTTTGTTATTGTAACCAACTATATTCTCGATCCAATAATACTTAATACGTGGTGAACATTTTTTTTACATTCTCATCCTATAATGAGAAGGTATTAGTTTTACGTAAAATTGGACTTCGTCATACTCGGTGTCAACTTATGTTGGCCCCACGCGTCTATTTTGTATATATTGGTATCCAAAAAACATTGAAAATCTTCGGAAAATCGAAATTTAACAACACATTCGTGTTTAGCACCTTTTTCCGTAAGATATATATACTTTGATTATAGTGGGCGATGATATACAAAAGAACACAATTTTTCACAAGCGTGAAAAAAAATTCTGACCTACAACAAAATGTTTTCATGTCATTAAATGTACCATTCCATACAGAATTCCATGAAACACTGTCGATAAAATGAGGGCATTAGATCTAACTTTCATTAAAAAAACCAAATCCACACGTTTTATATTTTTCTTTAAAAAATTAAGTGTCGGCTTAGCCCCACTGTCGGCTTAGCCCTACTCTCCTTTACAACATTCTTTTTTGCAAACTCAAGGTTTTTTTTTTAATAAGGTCAAAATCATCCATTTTCATGTTTTTTTTTCAGATAACCTAAAATATTGTTTCAGGTGTCCATATGAATACTTGCAATTGTTTAAGGATTCTCGTTCCATCACTGAAGTTGAAGAGCGTTTGGCAGGGTTGTACTCAGCTGGGGACTGTGCCGCGACGGATCGAGTATATTTTCACTCTCAAAGTAACACTATCACTAATACTAATTTTTTTCTAAAAGAATGTCGTGAATCCACCATTCGACTTACAGATTTTAACGAAAGTTGATGATAATACATCTTGATTTGATGAAATGTAATACAAAGAAAAAACATTCCTTTTCGGGACAAATTGGCATTAATTGTTTATACAACAAAAAAAATGATAATTTTTCTGCTCTTTCAGGTAACTTGCACGAATTATTCTCAGGTTTCATTTCTGGGAAAACAAGAACAGGGCAGTTTTCCAAAAAATCTAGAAAATTACAAATTCATGCCTGTAAACAAAATTTTTTTAGATATCGAATTTTTTCCAAAAAATAATTTGTAGCAGAAAAATTAGCTAAATATTTTAACCAAAGCTGCTGGGTCAGTAAAGTTCTTTGAAGCAGCTGACTAAGAGGAATTGAAATAGATAGGTGATTCTGGACCTTATGGAAAGGTTAAATCTGCGGAAAAAGGAGGTGGGAAAGGGATCTGGAGACATAGAAGACCACACGCACGAGCCACCCACAGATATGTTATCACCGGTTACAACCGACGTGATCTGCATGCGCATGTCCTTCTTCCCCACTTGAAAAAATACCAAAGTGGTCTCTCTAAACTTTATTCACTTTCCCATTTGCATTTCACCTAGCCGTACTAATTTTTTGAATTGAGGATAAAATAGGAAATTAAATTTAACCAAATTTACTCTCTGAATCTAAATAATTCAAAATTTAACTTATTGAATTAATCAAGCATGCTTTAATTGAAGAATCAGTCATTTCTACTGATAAAACAGTCGCTCTTATAGATAAATCAGTCAAAATTGCTGAGTGAACCTAACAGTCACTAGAAATGACTGATTTTCTGGCAATAGAATTGTCTGATTGGTTTGCTATAATAGAATAGTAGAATTATGTTGAATTTTCAGAATAAGATAAACGAACGCATAGATAAGGCAATTTGGGAGCCGCTTGAAAGGAATGAAGATATAGAGGGCGCATGGGCTTTATTGCGGGATACCATTGTTGAAACTGCGATTGAAGTGTGTGGTATGGCGAGGGTAGGAAAAAAGTCTGGTGATGCGTGGTGGAACGATGAAATTGCGGCAGCCCAAAAAGAAAAGAAAGAAGCGCACAGAAAAACGCTGAACATGACATGTCTTAGCGATGAGGAGAGAAATAGACTCAAAAATTATTACAGACACAAAAAGAGGAAAATGAAACGTCTAGTCAAGGAGAGCAAAGAGAAAACCAGAACAGAAGAAGAGAACAAAATAAAAAACTGCTTTGAAGGAATTATGAAACTATTATTTAAAGAGATGAAGGGAAGTAAAAGTACAGAGTTTGTTAGCATGAGAAACAGCAAAGGTGAAATGCCATATGATATAGACGGGATAGTAGACGATTTAAAAGACTCTTTTAAAGAACTATTAGGAGCTGAAGATATAGGGCAACAAAACTACGACATTGAACATAATGCATTAGAAAACCCAATTGAAAAAGCCTGTGTCACTGAGGTCAGAGATATAATTAAGAACTTGAAAAACGGTAAGGCTGCTGGTATAGACAGTATTAGCGCTGAAATGCTTAAATACGGTGGCGAGTACATACCTCACAGGTTGTGCGAATTGATAAATTTATGTTTCGAGACAGGAGAAGTCCCAGACGATTGGAGAAAGGCGATTATTGTACCAATATATAAAAGAAAGGGAGATAAAAGCAACTGCAGTAATTACACAGGTATCAGTCTACTAAGTACCGTAAGTAAAATATACTCAAAAATACTTATTCGTAGGGTAATGGAAATTACAGAAGAGAAGATATGGGAAGTCAAAAGTGGATTTATGCCAGGAAGATCATGTACAGATCAGATATTTAGCCTAAGACAAATCACAGAAAAAAGCTTGAGAGTAGGAAAGAAAGTTTTCTGTGCATTTATTGACATAGAAAAAGCATTCGACACGGTAAATAGAAGTAAACTTTGGGAAGTCCTTAAAGAGTATGGAGTGAATGGAGGGCTCCTACAAGCAATAGAAACAATATATACAGGTAGTAAAGCGAGTGTAAGGGTAAATGGGAAACTGAGTGACTGGTTCGATATTATGCAAGGCGTGAAACAAGGATGCGTTATGTCCTCGTGGCTATTTATCATATTCATGGATGAGTGTCTAAGAACTGCCCTCTTCGACGAAGAAGGTGTAGATCTCGAAACCGTCAAGGTATGTGGGTTAGCTTCCGCAGATGACAAGATTGTTATGGCAGAATCAGTCGAGGACTTGCAAAGAATGTTGAATAAACTTAATACAAGCATGAAGAACATGGGCCTCAAAATCAACGTGAATAAAACGAAAATCATGGTGTTTGAGGATAAAAGTGAGAAAACATTGTCCTAAGTGATGAGAGATTAGAACAAGTTGACAAGTACGTATATCTAGGTAGTCTATTCACTAACGACGGAAAAATAGATGAGGATTTAGATAGGCGCATAAATAAGGGTAAACAGGTTATCGGCAGAGCAGGGTCCATCCTCAAAAATAAAAACATATAAAAAAAAAAGCTTAAATGGCCATACATAATTCCATATTCGTACCAACTGTACTATACGGTAGCGAGACATGGACCTGTCAAGAAAAGGACAGGAGTAAAATCAACGCGATCGGCATGAAACCTCTGCGCATAATATGCGGGAAAACACTGATGGACAATGTCCGAAACGAGACAATCCTCAAAGAATGTGGTACAGGAGAGACACTAGTTGACATATGGGAAAGAAATCAGTTAAGATGGTTCGGACATTTCGAAAGAATGAAAGATGAACGACTGACGAAGCAAGTATATAAAGGTAAAGTAAATGGCAGAATGCCCAGAGGTAGACCGCCGAAAGAATGCTTAGAATCTGTGAACGAGACATTAATCCGAAGAGACATAAGAAGTCATAGGAATACAAGAGCTTGCATGAAAAAATGCATGGACGTGAAGAAAGCTAGAGTAGTATGCCAGGACAGGAAAGTGTGGCGACAAATAGTTTATAAACAGAGTGATAATAGAGTGAATGATGCCTGAAACAAAGACCTTGGATACTAATGGGTCCAAGTGGGGAACCATACATAACAATTTTGTGAGGCTCCTCACTTCGGGTGATCGCTAGAGAGATTGATCAGCAACCTGGGTCGGAGCAGTGTTGCGGAGTGAACGTGTCATTTGAATAAATAACACGAAAACTCCAGATCAATCTAAAACATCTATACTTAACACCAATATACCTATCTACCTTATTACACCTATATACCTATCCCACTACTTTCCAACCAAGCAAGTCACGCCTACCCCGAAAGGGAAATGGCTTAATGGTATAATAATAATAATAATATATTCGAGTCATTTGGAATAGTAAGTAATCCTTTGTTAACAATAACAACTATGTAGAAAGTAGCGTTTTTGTCTAAATAAGGTATCTTCACTTGATCACCAGTTAACTTCATAAAATTATTCAACAAAATAATAAAATGATAATTATTATTTATTAAGAAGAAATTATCAAAATTCACCATAAATGATCAATTAGCATATTGGAAGTTATGAATTAGATCAATTTTTCATTGAAAATTCATTATTTTCTATTTAAAATTCAACTACTTGGTTAAAAAATCATTTTTATGCTGCAAAATTTGTCAGTTTAGTTGAAAACTTATTTCTATAGTTAAAAATTCAACTATTTCGTTGAAAAGTCGTTGTTTCATTGTTTGAGAATTAATTTCTTTAACTCCAAATTGAACTTTTCCATTTTTTGGAGAAAATTTATCATTTCTATTTTAAAATTCAACTATTTTTTTGAAAGTTCATATATTTTTTTGAAAATTCTTCTTTACTGGAAGAAAATAAATTATTTTGGCTTGAAATTCTTCTTTTTGGTTAAATTCAGCGGCTCTTCATTTAAAAGTGAAATCTGTTTTGGTTGAAATATCTTAACATTTTTTGTTGAGAATTCATCTTTTTTATTGAAAATTTCACTACTTGGTTGAATGTTTCTCTGCTTTTTCAAGAAATAACTTTTTGGTTGAAGATTCATCATTTTAGTTCAAAATTTATCGCTTTGTTTGAAAATGTAACTGTTTTGTTGGAAATTCGTTATTTTTGTGGTTCAAAATTAATTTCTTCAACGCGAAAATTGAAATATCATATTTTTGGCTGGAAATTGATTTCTTTCCACCCATTCAATTATTTGGTTAAAAATTTATTCATTCTCTTGAAAATTTGCTTTTTTACTAGAAAATTAATCTTTTTGGCTGAAAATTTGTTTGTTTGTTGAAAATTCAACTACTTGGTTGAAAGTTGAATTGCTGCTTTGAAAATTCATTCATTTGGTTAATGATGCATCATAATCGTTAAAAATAATCTGTTTGTTTACAAATTCCTTTTTTTGCTGTTGGAATATCGTCTTTTTTGGTACACAATTAATCTTCTTGGTGAAAAGTTACTTTTTTAAGTTCTTCTATGTACTTAGTTCAAAGTTGAACTTCTTGAATGAAAATTCATTATCTTAATAATGATTCCTCTTCTTAGTTGGGAATTTATCTGCTTAGTTAAAAATCTAACTATTTCGTTGAAAACACGATTATTTGTTGTTGAAACACTTTGCACTAAATTTTTATTTAAACTAGTCAGACAGTAATGAATAAGAATTCAATCTCATTTAGCGTAACAAATTCTTAAAAGTGGAACATTTTTGAGATATGTTTATAATAATTTATAAAAACAACAATACCCCGTGTGGAAATCTGCCCAATTAAGCCCAGTTAATAAGTGGGCGCCAACTGGGTCCCAGCTGGGCGTCCCGGGTAAAAAGTTTAATTAATTAAAGCGAGTTATATTAATTATACGACAGGCGGAAGGCAATCTACCACTAATATTATACATTTTTTAGTTATTCCGATTTCTCAATTATGAAAATTTGAGCCAATAAAACCAAAGAATATTTACGTCCTGTTTGGACTTATACCGGGTATACCCACGTTGCTCCCATATAGTGTGCGCCGCCGTAGAAAACAAGTCGGGTCCCATATGGAAATGTCAGTCGCTGTCAGTTACTATTAGTAAATTTAGTTTTTACAGACAATGGGTGAATTAAGTAAAAAAAGGTGTGCAAATAATAAATTACGTTTACGTGTGAGAAAACATCGAGCGATCAGTGGAGTTATAATAAGGAGTAAATTTGAAGACATTGAAGAAGACTCGAGTGACGATAGTGATGAGCATGGTAAGTTACGAAAATCATAGCATTGACTCTTAGATTTCAAAAATGATTAATTATCTGGTTCAAAAATACCTTTC
>CAKNXH010057544.1:9999-54254 GCA_932178445.1 Andricus quercusramuli | reverse complement strand
AAAAAAAAAAAAAAAAAATTCCGACAAAGAAAGCTTTAGCGTTATATTTAGTTGGAATATTTTGTTGGAAATCTCAAGCCTAATCTTACGTGTAAATTCTTGAAACTTGTTATCATTCCTCAATACGTCACGATTTATCTTTTCAAGTATGATTCATTTTTATGAAGAAAATCCAAGAACAACATTCAATTCTCAATTCTCGTAAGATTTCTTCAATAGTTGATGATTTTTCTTTCAAATTGAGCCAAGTTTAAGCAGCATATTTTGACAGATTCCTTTTAAACTTCTGACGAGTCATCAGTTATTAAATATAAATAACAAAGAAGAGTACAGATACAACATTATAAATTGTAGTGCTCAAAATTGTGGAATGCAAGTCGAAAGCAAGTATTGGTTTCAATACCTGCAGTTTAATTATTAACTCAGCTTCGAATTTAACTATTCAATAAGAACGTATCCACAATTAGTTTTTTGCGCCCATTCTGAAAAAAAAACCGGGAAAAATTTCACATTTTACGCGTAGCCTGTCTCCTTACATACAGGACATGCATATAACCATTATTTCTGCAGTTACCATCTCTGGCGCTGTCGGTTTTTTCTAAATTTCCATTTAGAAATTGCTCACAGTCAACAATAAAATACGATTATGGTCTTCGAAGTATCATCAGAACTAATTCATACATATAGTTATCTATACGAAGAAAAATACAATCACTTTCAAGAAGCTCCAACTTAATGTCGATCAACTGAATGCTTGTGAAAATCTCTAACTTATCGAAGCTCTATGTTCTTTCATTCTTTCCGGGCTCCGCTTCATGAGAAAAGTGACAAAATATTCTTAGATTTTCACAGAGCCTTCATATTTGACTTTTTTAATGTTTTCCCAGTTTGAAAAAAGACATAAGAAATATTTAGCCTGTACGGTAAACTGTCTGGCATGATCCAAGTCATATAAAAGTCCCTTATTTTAAAAAAATTTTGACATAAGACAAAATGTCGTAGTCAAAAAATATTCATGCTCTTACTAGATTCCCTTCTCAATTTATTTCTGTGAAGAAAAAATAAGATTGTAAATGAAGAGAAATAAAAACAATTTCATATACATAACGAAACATATACGAATTGAAAAGTAAGGTTGAGAAATTCATTAAAAATTTTGAAATTATTTACCTGAGCTTTTTATATTTTTATTTTAAGATGTTAAGTATCTTTTTTGTACCCATCTGTGATAATAGCTCCATCATTGTTTTTAATAACCTTAACATTTAAAAAGGGGATGGAATTATCAGTTTCTATTTCATGTGTAAATTTAAGCCTCGGACGGAAAGAATTAAAATGATGTAAAACATAATCTAATTTATCTTTAGTAAAATAATAAAAGTGTCATCGACCCATCTAAAATATGTGTGAATAGTAAAATCTAAATTTTCCATAACTATTGACTCTAAATCTTGCATAACAAAATCTGCTGAAACAGGTGATATGCGAGAACCCATAGGAGTCCCATAGACTTGTCGGTAAAAATTATTATTAAATTGAAGAACTGTTTGATTCATGAGAAACTTAATTCCATTTTCAGATTCAGTCTAAGGCAAACCTGTAAAATTTTGAATCTGAATCCATCTACTTAAAATACTGTTCATCACTAAACCAATTGAAATGTTATTGAATAAAGATGACACATCTGATGAAACCATAATATGATCATGAGGAACTATTCTTTGTACTATTGCGTTTTTGAACTCAAAAGAATTTTTAACTTGAATTTCAGGTACCAATAAAGCTTCTTCAAGAATATTTTAAAATAACTTTGCCATTTTATGAGTAGGAGTATTAATTAAAGAGACAACAGGTCGCAACGGACAATTTGGTTTGTGAATTTTTGGTAAACCCTATATTCTAGGTATGTTAGTGTCATGAATTAGTATATCACGACGCTATATATTTTCACCTAAATAACCACTGATTCACCATGAGTTCAACTATCTAAAAGTTTCTTTTTTTAATTCCTTCCCATAAAACTAGGCAAAGATTCTCTCGATATTTTTCAGCTTAGCAATGTAGTATATAAAATTGTTTGTTTAAATTGTGATAAATGCTATCTAGGTGAGACTGGTAGATTACTTTCCACTAGAACTAAAGAACATCACGATAATTTCAGACACAATCCTAAGAACCATAAAGTTATTGCAAAACATCAGGTTAAAACTTGTCATCAATGTGACTGGGAACATGTATTGGTTTTACACCATGAACCTAATGAGTTTAAAAGACTTGTAGCGGACATGTTTTCATTAAGAATGAGGGTCATAATTGTTCAAATATAAAAACTAATCTAAATGATTTTAGTCCATTATGCAACGTAATACTAGATTCTTCAGTTTAAGATCCAATGTGCTTTTTCCTTAAGCATATTTTTATCATCATTTCATTAATATTGTTACCATTTTAGTAGTTGTTAATTTGATATGAATTGATTGTTCCACCAATAATTCGTTACTTCGACTTTATGAAAACAAAATTATAAATTTTACTTAAAATTGAGGAACCAGATGTATTTTGACTTACTACGTTACTGCACTTTTATGTTTCTATTACTTCATGCTCTTACCTGCATTCACTTGATGTTGAACCGTACCATGGAGCAGCACGTTTGTGCTGTGTTCCATTTCAAATTTAAAAATAAAATGTTTTAAAATATTGTCGTTGATTAAGGGATCTTCTTAACATTATCAAGGTCTTTTTATTTGGTCTGAAGTATGTCATCTGATACCTTCTACGTTATTTGAGTATATATTTATTTACTCAGACGCATAACATCGCAAGCTTACGTTTACCATCTATCAATAATAAAAAAAAACTAAGAAATTTGCTTCGTGCTGCAAATACTTAAAAAAAATTAATACTCTGTTTCTTCGTGTAGAATTCAGTTCACAGTTCGACTGCCTACCTAATGGCGAACCACTTCATGGTGTTCCTCGCCGATCACCTTCAGATGCTCCTAACAGGTCTGTTTCTCCTGGCACACTTCATTCTCCTAACAGGTCTGTTTCTCCTGGCACACTTCATTCTCCTAACAGGTCTGTTTCTCCTGGCACACTTCATTCTCCTGACAGTTCTGCTTCTGGTATCAACCCTTTACTTCGTTCCAGGTCCAGGTCTCCTCCTCGCAGACATCGTTCCTTACTCTTACTTGGATTTGAACTTCACGATCGTAGATTTATTAGGCTTATTCCCCACACGAATCCGCAACGGGTATTTGAGGTCAAAAGATATACTTTCCCTGTCGACAAACCCATTGAATTGAGAATGTTTCGTGGTGTTCATGTGCCGATGCCAACCGAAGAGCAAAATGTTCTAACAACATCCACTGGTGACGTGGTGGCAATACTGGGGCAGAAGAGCAGCCTTCGTGGAATATATACGCGTATTGATGGCATTCAAAAACGTGCAAAAATAAACATGGACAGCGGCGTGGTCGCCGCATTGAACAAAGAAGAAATCAGGGAAACTCCCATATACCCCTCTCAACCAATCTCAAAGTATTACAGAGTAGTACATGTAAACGACATGTAAATTATAAGGCTCCACGCCTTAATTCAATATAAGAAAGAATATAATATTGTTTTTGAACTAATAACAGTGTGCTAACAGGTCTGCATCATTCACTGTGCCACATGGTACGTCTGTTACTCGAGAGGTATATTTCCAGAACCTTCGAAACGATGAAATGCTTTGAGATTAAAGATTGGTGTGTCCTACTTGACCTTATAGCCTGAGATTAAGAGGAAAGATGATCGTATCAGGATCATCCGTCCACATTAAAACCAACCGACTACAAGACATGAGCATGTTGATCAGGATTTACTCAGGATGGTGCGAGTGCGTGACCTGGGACTATTTTTCGATGACAATGAATAGAAGCGACCACAATTAAGATGAAATCAGAACGTTGTTAAAAAAGCTATAGATGTGTCCCTATCCTCGAATTCATTATGAATTGTAATTGGTTTGCTAATGTTCTCGAATCGTATTATTACCTCAATGTTTGGTTTTAAAACCTTGTTGTATGGACGTGTTCGATTATGCTTTGTATCTTGACTTAGAAATTTTCGTATGCTATTTTAAGTGTGTAATTTCTCTTTTTCTTCTATGATAATTATTCTTGATATTATGAATCATGTGCACTGCAGGGCATTGCTTGTTCACTCTTAATGTAAGCAAATAAATGTAACTGTTCAAAATAGATGAATTTTAAATACAAGCAATCACAGCTTGTAAGCATTCTAAGTTGAACTAATCCAACAAAGCCATTATATTCAAATAGTATTTCAAAATTACATATTCGAAATATATGGAAATCAGAAAGAAACA
This sequence comes from Andricus quercusramuli, assembly GCA_932178445.1. Classification (NCBI taxonomy): domain Eukaryota; kingdom Metazoa; phylum Arthropoda; class Insecta; order Hymenoptera; family Cynipidae; genus Andricus; species Andricus quercusramuli. The sequence goes on along the minus strand of CAKNXH010057544.1, from coordinate 49,880 downwards.
AAAACTGTTGGAGCTATGAGTCGTTGACTGCGTTGATCATGAAAATTACGAAGTTTGATTCTGAGGCAGCAATGCAAAGAAATTTATCTTGTGCAAAAAACTATTCGTTTCCTCTCGAAATCAAAATACTAGTGTGAATTCAAATTTAATCAAACTTCTTCAAAATTTTAATCATATGTCAACAAGAATTAACATTCATAATTTGTACCTGATGCATTACATGATTTTGAGATTCACTAACATTCGATAAAAACTTAATACTAGCTCATGTATTCTACTCATGTCAATCAAATCAACGTTGAAGAAAGTTTATTATTTTTTTGATAAACGTTTGTTGTAAGGAAATATTATTGAGTGAGGCGGTTTGAATAAAAAACTGCACTATGGCCGCTTCCATTTTGTGGAAAAATGGCAACTCTCTTGTGAAATATGCTTAGTGGTTCAAGTATTCATAATAAACATATTCGGAAACATTTAAAAAAATCATCAAATTGTTCTTCATGTAACTTCATGTAAAGTAGAACCTGATGAGTAATACTGTCATGTGAAAAAGCTATGCTTTCAGTTCCAAAAAGTTATTGATTGTGCATTCGTTTATCATGATCATTCATGAAAATAATCATTTTCGTTGAATGCTGGTTTGATTCAACTTTCTTCGACGCAAACAAATTATGAAACTTTTTTAGGAAAAAGTGTATCATTTAAAGCAAATGTGGAAAATGACTGAGACCTAAAGTGGTGAACTTTTTGTCCGTCAACAATCAAATCTTTTTAAATCGATTTAAATCGCGTGAATTCCAATGAATTCCTTGAGATTCTGGAAAATTCCAATGAATTTTATGAAACGCATTCAAATTTCTTTAAATCTTTGAAATCCTCTTGAATGTTGTGAAATCAATGAAATTTTGAAATCTGGTATATAGTCCACTCAAAATAGACAAAAAAGTCGATCTTCAGGAACTCGAAGATGCCAGCAATTTCGTCACCTAAAATATTCAGATAGATGTGAGGCTCAGAAACCGCAGAGAAAACTGAAGTGAAGTCACTTTTATCATGAACAAATAAAAGCAAATTACAAATATCATATGTCAATTTATAAATAATTCTCATTCACATTATTTCATATTACCGCTATACAATTATAGACATTATGAAAAAGGAAGGATAACGATGGCATATTTTGTAGAATTTATATTAGTTTTTTAAATATTTAAATGGTCCGTTATAGCGGACATTACTTGAAAATACGTACTTCGATAAAAGATAAATCGTGAATTGTGATAACAGTTTCAAGGAATTCAAGAACTTAATTTTGTCTCTAGAACGAGTCTAATGGAATGTAAATATATCATGAGCAAAGGCGATAAGCTGATATTCTATAAGATAATGAGTATAAGATATATGTCTTTTATAATTTAAAAAAAACACTACAATCCTCATTTGTTTCAGTGTTGATCAGATTCTTTAATAACACATACATACATTTCTTGTCCTGTTAGTGAAGATGAGAATTTCGTATTCTCTCGTTTTAACCGTGGGGGTTATTCTCAGTTATATTGGTAAATATAGAGAGATATCTCTAACTTTAAGTACATATTTTGAGCAATACACGAATCATAATTAGGGGTGTTTAACCTCCATTATATCCCAATTATTATTTGAAACAAACACTTATTTGAGTTTGTCCGAAATGAGTACGAATTTAATCTGAATTCATTCCGAGGAATCCAGAAATATGTCAGATAAAAAGTGGATTTCGAAAAAAATCGATATTGATACGGAATTTGTACAAATTTCAAAAACAGAAAGTACTGTGAGACCACCTTATGGTACTGGACAATTTTGCACAGAGCAACATGGAGCAAGCAAAATGTCTACACTACCAACTGTACACGTTTATTGTGTATACGTGGAAGATCTGCACATGCGCACAGTTGACTTGGTTCCATCTGTGCACTTTCAAACATTTTTTAGAATCCTGTATGAGTACCTCTTTAATATTTCAAGAGTTCCTCATAGGTTTCAATTTTTGGTTTTGAAAGATTTAAATGTTTCGACTTAAATGCAAAGAAATTTAACTTGACTTGATGGAAAAGAGTCACTAGATTTTTTTGGTTGAACTATTCTAGGGGACGCAAAAATCTGATCAGAAACCTTAGAACTGAAAGTATAAGTTATATTTGAAGTACTGTAGCTCTTCGAATTCTGCTTGATCATGAAACTTTTTCATAGAACTTTTGTGGGAAAGGATAGTTTGAGAAAAAATCTTTACGTAAAAAAAGGCATAACAAGATTTCACAACATGAAAAATCATCAATTATTGAGAAAAGCTAACAAGCTTTAAGAATTTAAAGTTACGTTCGAGCTTTCTGGATGGAAATAGATATTTCAAAACAAAAAGCATCAAATATTGAAGACATCTTATCTGTTACGATGAGTAAATGTTTGTAGATTGTCAACTGCGATGGATATTTTTGAAGAAAAGTGATCCACCTTCAATGAAATCCTACAAGTTTGGAGAATTCAAGGTTACATTTGGGCTTTCTCGAGGAAAATCGATATCTTAAAAGAAAAATCATCAATTCGTGTGAAAGTTTATTTATTTTTAAGGTTATATTCAGATTTTATCAACGGAATTGCATATTTGTAAAGAAAAATCATCATAACCAAAGAAATTTCAAAAGTTTTTAAAATTTTAGGTCAACACAGAAAAAACAAGGATTAAATTTTGTTGCAGGTAATTTCGTATTTTTACTCGCTGGTGTAGGTAGAATATAAATATTACCTATGGTGGGAGTAATCTGTCTGCTATTACCTGCTCTGATGGATAAACAGAGAATATTACCGTGAGTTAAGAGTAACAGTCATTGCTTCTTGCAAGAACCCAACATATTAGTCTTTACAATAAATGTGACAGCTCTCAAAAGTCGCCACCGCCTTTAATGTAGGAGGTTAGAAGGTCTCTGGGTTAGGATTCCGATGATTGATACCCACGAACCAATGCACCAGGTGCAGAAAGCACATCTTCTATGGGGAAGTTTGAGTTTTACAGTTCTTCAGAGTGCCTGGAGTAATTTCCTTGAAGACACGAGGAAGAATCAATGCACCAGGTGTGAGAAACACATCCTCTCCGGGAAAGTCTGGGGTTTACAGTACTTTAGGGTGCCTGAAGTAAGTTCTTTGGAGACACGAGGAAGAACCAATGCACCAGGTGTAAACAACACATCTCCTCCAGGGAAGTTTGGGTTTTACAGTACTTCAGAGTCCCTGGAGTAAGTTGCTCAAAGACACGAGGAAGAACCAATGCACAAGGTGTAAAAAACACATCTTTTCAGGGAAAGTCTAGGTTTCACAGTACTTTAGGGTGCCTGGAGTGTGATCCTCAAGGACACGAGATTGAACCAATACCTCAGGTGTTGAAAACACATCTTTTCCGGGGAATTCTGGGTTTCTCATTACTTTAGGGTCCCTGGAGTAAGCTGCTCAAAGACACGAGAAAGAACCAATGCACAATGTGTAAAAAACACATCTTCGCCGGGGAACTCTGGGGCTAACAGTACCTTAGAGTGCCTGGAGTGGGATCCTCAAGGACACGAGATTGAACCACGACCCCAGGTTTTAAGAATACATCTCCTCCTGGGAATTGCGGGTTTTACAATACTTCAGGGTCCCTGGAGTAAGTTTCTCGAAGATACGAGATTAAAGCAATGGCCCAGGTGTGAAAAACACATCTTCTCCGGGGAAGTCTGGTTTTTACAGTACTTTAGGGTCCCTGGAGTGGGTTTCTCAATGACGCGAGATTGAATCAATACCCCAGATGTAAAAAAAAAAATTTTCTCAGGGAAGTCTGGTTTTTACAGGACATTAGGATCCCTGAAGTAAGCTTCTCTAGGACACGAGATTAAACCAGACTTCCTCGAGGAAGATGCGCTTTTCTCACCTGGAGCATTGGTGAAATCTCCTGTCGTCGAGGAGCCCACTCCAGGCACCCTGAAGCACTCTGAACACCAGACTTCCCTGAAGAAAATGTGTTTTTTAAACGAGGCGCATTGGCTGGATCTCCTTATACAGGGCGACTCTTTTATCTTGGGACATCAAAATATCTTAAGAAATACCTGTCTAACGAAAAAATGTTTACGATAAAAACTTCTTATTTCCGAGAAGGAAATGCGACCCTGACCGAAATTTACCCCGCATCCCATCCCTTGAGGGCAGGAGGAGGGTAACTTTGAAATTTCAAATCGCAACCTATATTTTTTATTGCGGATTCAAATTCCTCATCAAACAATACGTCAGTTTTACAGGGAAAGTTTTTTTCAATTCGCGCCAGATGGCGCTGCATCCGGGAAAATTGACATTGTTGACTTTTCACGGAATTCGCTGCCAAACAAAAAATTAAAAACACGTGTTGATTGTTTTCAGGAGAGCTATTCAACTATAATCAATTCAATTTTTAAATCGCCTCCCACTCACCCGAAAAGAGGTTTCAAAATGAAGTAGAGAAATTATCAAGCTTAATTTTATTCTTGAAACGCAAGTTTCTCATTTTGGCTCCAAGCATGTAAGCAGTCAATGAAATAACTACTTTTAGCGCTACCTGGGAACAACGACGTAGACCTAGTAGTTGTCTGTTCCTTTTGGGGTGCTTCTCTTTCCTCTCACCAACAGGGTGCTTGTTTTCAGTGAGTCCCCTCGCCTCTCACTATCGAGGTGTTTGTTTTCGACGAAAATTTTAAATTAGGTGCCCAAAATGCTGATCCCCCACTTGGATGCACTTCTTTAATCCGCGCTTCGAAATATTACAAACAACTGCGAAGTGTGTCTGGCGCGATTGCGGAATGATGCGCTGGACAACCGTCATATGTTGAAGCCATATGTTCTGTCGTGCTTCCAAGCTTAGGTCTCCAAGCAATGTTAGAAGTCAATTTTCCAAAAAGCGACTGTATTTATCACCGTTTAAAGCATCATCAATAAAATAGGTACCGATAAGTTGGTCTTCAATTACTCCACACCAAACGCTTATGGACCCAGGATGGTGACACTCAACTTTGCGCAACCAGTGTGGATTTTCCACACTCCAATAATGCATTTTATGTCGATTAACCGTACAGTGGTTTGTGAAAGACGAGTCGTCTGAAAACAATACTAAAAAAAAAGAAATTCGCGTTTCCTTGTATCTGCTGAAGCGCCCATTGACAAAATGTCAAACACTGCCTCGGAAAATTCCGGGGTGACAACTTAGTTGTCGAGTTCTAGCATGGAAGTCATGAGCGGCTGGGGCTAATATGGCAATTTCATTATTAACTCCAATAAAAGTTTTCCAACGATTCCTGTTTTTCGTTTGTACACTTACGTCAGTGGTGAATTTCTTGACCACCTGGTAAGAAGAAGCGTGTGAACGTACATTGCCTGGAAAATGTTGAGCATAAAGAGTGACATAATTCTCGATATTCCTGCCACTCTCTCCAAAAATGAAAATCATTTCAATTTTCTCTGGCACAGATAAAGACTCCATTGTGAAAATAAAGAGTTTTAGTAATCAGGGAATTCAACGACACCTAATCAAACGCAAACGAATGTACACTGCACAACCAAAATACCAAAACCTAATAATCTAAGAAATTATGTATGGTATGGGACTTTAGGAAAGGTTAGCCTAAAATGCGCTGTAAGTTTATGTTCAGCATCATTTGTTTTTAAACAAGGGAAATACGTATTGTGTAATGAGTATGGCCTTCGCGAGCGGTTCGAAGACGTGTTTCTCTGCACGCATCCAAAAGGACCCGAAATAAGTTTCACAGCGGCTGCGGGATATATGAGAAAGTCAAAGAACTTCGTAAGGAAGTGGGTGAGATATGTCACGTCGACGATTCGTCAGACAGGGGTAAGATGCGTGTGTCCGCGAAAAAGTGGATAAAATGATTATCAAGCTTTTTGGGAAGCACCCCACCTATAATTTGCGGTAAGCCTAACAAGTTTTGTCAAGACCATACAACACCTTTTGAGATCTGAAGGCTATAGCTAGATGAGCGCGGTGCTAAAACCGTTTTTGAAACTGGGACACATTGAAAAGCACATTGGGATTTTTTTTCAACGTAAGCAACACAACAAACCCAAACAAGCCAAGCCGTACAAATCAACTCAAACGAACTGATTTTTCGTCTTTCTTTGTCCTTCGTTCGAAATCGCATACCTTGAACAGTCAACAATGTCATTTGTTGCCAATTTTCGAATAAAACTTACGTATTTTTTGGTAACGAATCTGAATCTATAATAAAAAATATAGATTCCTATTTAAATTGTTAAAGTTATCTCCGCTTTCGCCCCCAGGGGGTGGGGTGTGGGGTGAAGTTTTTCGGGCCGTTTTTTCCCCTCGGAAACTAAAAGTTTTTTTCAGGAACATTCCTTTCGTTAGATGCGTATTTCTTGAGATATTTTGATCTCTCAAGATGAAAGAATCACCCTGTATACAAGACATATAACTGTTAGTTCTGCAGACACCACATCGGGCGCTGTCAGTTATTCCTAAATTCCCATTTAGGGATTGCACACAGTCGATAACAACATACGATTATGTACTTTATGGTATTATCAGCATTATTGTATACGAAGAATTATTCATCTGAAGAAGCACACAAGCCTGTAGAAGCCCTAACCCAATGTCCATCAACTGAATGCGTTTGAAAATTTCTAAAGCTAAACTATTGGATCTCTGTGTTCTTTCATTCTTTTAGGGCTCTAATCCATAAACAAATTGGCAAAATATTCTATCAATTTTCATAGAACCTCTATAGGGCGATCTTTCATGTTGTTCCAGTTAACAAAAAGTCATAAAAAATGTTTAGCCGATAAGTTAAACCCTAGGTTAGGGCATACGTGCACAAGGTGCTTATTTCAATTTATATTATCTCAAGTTTGGAATGATAATCTTCTTTCTAATTGCTCAGACCATTTGATAGCACTATAATAAATCCGTATTCCTCATTAAAGGGAAATCTAAAACATTAACTTCGTGCTGAAAATGTTTTAAGAAAAAATTAATACTCTGTTTTTTTTTCAGAATTGAGCTCACAATTCGAATGCTTACCTAATGGTGAACCTCTTCCTGGTGTTCCTCGCAGCGCTCCTCCTGATGCTTCAAATAGGTCTGTTCCTCTTGGGGAACCTCATTCTCCTGATAGATCTGCTTCTCATTCTGAGTCTCCACTTCCTGCCAGATCCAGGTCTCCTCACAGACATCGTTCCTTACACTTACTTGGGTTTGAACCTAACGAACGTAGATTCATTAGGCTTATTCTCCGCAAGAATCCGCACCGGGTATTTGAAATTCATAGATACACTTTCCCTACCACTAAACCAATTCAATTCAGAGAATTACGTGGTGTTCAAGTGCCGATGCCAACCGAAGAGCAAACTGTTATAACAACACCCACTGGTGACATCGTGGCAATAGTCGATCAAAACAGCAGACTACGTGGAATATATACGCGTATTGATGGTATTCAAAAACGGGTAAAAATAAACATGGAAAGCGGCGCGGTTGTCACATTAGACAGAGCAGAAATCAAGGAAACTCCTCTAGACGCCGCTCAACCAACCTCAAAGTATTATAGAGTGGTCCATGTAAACCACATGTAAACCAAAATTCTCCATAAAATAATTCAAATAATTCAACGTAACAAAGAGTAAAAGTGAAATATAATATTATTTTTGATTTGAAGACTTGACTCTTTCCGATTGAAAAATGAAGTCTCTGACGTGTTTCATGCAATAATGGGCTTTCTAGCCTGAGCGTTCAGGGGGGGGGGGGGGAGGGCAATGTCCTAACATGCTCATCATTCACATTATTTCATATTAGCGCTATATAATTATAAAAATTATCAAAAAGGAAGGATGATGATGGCATATTTTTCAGAATTTATATTAGTTTTCCAAAGATTCAAATGGGATGAAAGATAAATGGTAAATTGTGATAACAATTTCAACGAATTCAAGAATTTGATTTTTTCTCTGAAAGGAGTCTGATAAAATGTAAATATATCATAAGCAAAAGCAATAAGCTGATAATCTATAAGATAATGACTATAGGATACACGAGAGCTTCGATAGATGATCGCGCGATTGCAGGCGTTATTAAAATTCCTAGAATTGCTGGTCCCCACAGTTTCTCAGGGGGCAGGGTGAGAGACGGTTGCGACTCCGCCTATGAAGGACGCATTCACTACTACTCAGTCAAGTAGATTGCGCAATGTCATGGAAACGGTTCAGGCGGCCCTGCCTGTTCACGTTTCGATGCTGACACTATATGATCAAGGCTATTTTCAGGCAACCCCCGAGATTGATCATCTATCGAAGCTCTGGTGTATATGTCTTACATAATCTAAGAAAGCACTATAATCCTCATTTTTTTCAATGTTAATCATATTCTTTAATAATACATTAATACATTTTTTGTCCAGTTGGTGAAGATGAGAATTTTTTATTCTCTCGGTATAACCGTGGGGGTTATCCCCAGTTATATTGGTAAATATGGTGATATATCTATAACTTCATGTACATATTTCAAGCAATAAATAAATCATAATTAAGGCTGTTTACTCACCATTATATCCCAGCTATTATTTGCAACAAACACCTATTTTAGTTTGTCGAAAATGAGTACGAATGTAATCTGAATTCATTCCGGGGAATCCAGAAATGTGTTCGGTAAAGAGTGAATTTCGAGAAAAAAATCGCTATTGATACGGAATGTGTACGAACTTCAAAACCAGAAAGTACTGTGAGTCCGCCTTATGGTACTGGACAATTTTGCGCAGAGCCACCTTGAGCGAGCAAAAAGTGTACACTACCAACTGTACACGTTGATTGTGTAGACGTGGAAGATCTGCACACGCGCACAGTTGACTTGGTTCCATCTGTGCACAAATTTCAAACATTTTTCAGAATTCTGTATGACTACCTCTTCAATAGTTCAAGAGTTCCTCATAGGTTTCAATTTTTAGTTTTGAAAGATCCGAATGTTTTGACTTAAATGCAAAGAAACTTAAGTTGACTTGATGGAAGTCACTAGATTTTTTGGCTGAACTCGTCCGGGGCGAGCAGAAATCTAATCAGAACCTTAGAACTAAAAGTTTCAGTTATATTTAAAGTACTGTAGCTCTTCGAATTTTGACTAGATCATGAAACTTTTTGATAGAACTGTTGTGGGAAAGGTTAGGTTGAAAAAAAAATCTTTAGGTAACAGAAAGGTATAACCAGGGGCCGCTTCAGACTGTCGGCCGCCCGGAGGCAAATTTTAATTTGCCGCCCCTTTTAATATGAATTTTGGAATCAAAATATCAAGAACTATTATAATTGAAAATTATAATGATAAATGAAGAATAAATCATAAGAATGAAGAAGTATGCTTAGCTGGTCAGCTCATTAGGAGATCTTGCCTTAGTTGGACGGTTCAAGGGCTGCATTTCTCTCAGTTAACCGGCTCAATGACAGATGTTACCCTTGTTTCCAGGATAACTCACTGATTTTATCATAGTTGGTTGGAATGCTGACTGATCTTGTCTTGGTTGGATCATCAACAGATCCTGTCTTAGTTTACCAGATCTCTAACTGAACTTGATTTATTTGGTTGGATAACTGCCTTGTCTAGCCTTGGGTAGTTAAATCAGCGACTGGCCTTGCCTCAGTTGACCATACCAGTGACTGATCTTCTCTTAGAAGAAGTCTCGGTTCACCAGAGCACTGACTGATTTTTCTTCAAATCGTTGGAGCTTTGGCCGATCTAGTCTTAGTTGGTACGATCCCTCACTGATCTAGCCCTAGGTGGCCGGATCACTATCTGATCTTGCCTTATTCTAAGTTCTTCCTTTTCACCGATTCATTTCGTCAAAGTTGGTTGGAGCACTGAACTAATCTAATCTTACCTTCGTTGACCGGATCAATGACTGGTATTGCCTTAGTTGTCCGTGTCACTGGCTGATCCTTCCGTAGTCGGTTGGATCACTGACTGATATTGCCTCAGATGATTGGGTCCTTAGATCGTACCTTAGTTCGCTGGATCACTGACTGATCTTGCCTTGAATGATTGTGTCACCGATTGACCTTGCCTTTGTTGGCTGGATCGCTGACCTACCTTTCTTAGTCATTCAGTTCGCCACATATTCTACCATTTTCTGATCTTAAAGCAAATATCAGCAACATGGAAACCCCCTTAGTAGTAATCTTTCAATGATGATTCAAACGTCATTCAATTGAAAATTTAGAACACTTTCTCAAAGATTTTTGATCTCTTTATCGATTTCTCTCACAAAAAAATGTCCTGATGCAAGCTTGCGCAAGGAAGATTGAATTTTAAGATAGTGAAGGAAAAGTGAAAGTCCATAAGTTTGTCTAAAATTTCAGTTGTAAACACAACTTTCTCGAGGAAGGTGCATTTTAAACATCTGGCCTACCGGTTTTGAATCTTAGAATGGAGAGACCTTCGAAAACCGATCAGCGTGTTTTAAATTTCAGTTAAGAATGGAGCTTCCCCGAGAAAAATGTATTTTAAACACCTGCACTATCGAGTTTACTTCTTAAAATGACAAGACCTTCAAAAAAAGATCAGCGTGTCTTAAATTTCAGTTATGGACACACCTCTCGAGAAGAATGCACATAAAAACACCTGGACTACCAGGTTTAATACTTAGAGTGACAAGACCTTTGAAAAACGATTAGCGTATTTCAAACTTCTATTATGAGCACAACTTCCCTGAGGAAGATGTATTTTAAACACCTGGACTATCGAGCTTACTTTTTAAAATGACGAGACCTCCGAAAACCCATGAGGTTGTCTAAAATTTTTGTTACGAACACAACCTCCTCGAAAAAGGCGTATTCAGAATAACATTTAAAAAAAACCGCTTCCTTTCGCGGTCAGCTTTCACAAACCCATTCTTGTCATTCTGTTTTCCATACGACTCAAAGAGTACGTGTAATATTTTATATTTGCCGATTGTTAATATGTTGCAACAAATTCAGAAGAACTAATTTGGAACATACAAGTCAAAGAATTCGAAGAAGATATTAAAAATCATTGGACTGTATTTAAAAAAGATCGCACCTAGTATAATTTTCTTGATAATTAATATCTTATAGAACTTTTTCAATTCTTGTGTAATCGGAAGATGTTGCTATATGATGACTAATTAATCTTGTTGACATCTATTAAAAACCATAACTATATTTTATGACTCTCTTCAAATACGTAATTTTGAAAATGATTAAACTCTCTGAATTTTGTTTTTATTGAAAAAATTCATGGGATAATGTTCAAATAGACTTAATACCTATCAAAAATGTCACTTGAAATGTTTTAATCCATCAGAAAAGAATTTTTTCTATTTTTTGAAAATTTTGAAAAACACATAATTTTTTCAATTTTTATTAAAATTGAGAAGGCTATTTGAATGATTTGCAAGTTTTCTTGTCGTATACAAGAAACTTTTACAAAAATTTCGGAAACTATACAAAAAAGTTTGTTTCCAAATTTGAAAATGCTCTTACTTTTTGAATTTTTATCGAATCAAACAATATGATAAGAATAGTTTCGAAATATATTCCACATATAGTAACAATTTTGATTGAGATTTTTTAATCTATCACAAAAAATCTTTTTTTCCTACTTTATGAAAGTTTTAAAAATATTTAAAAGTGTATAACTTTTCTAATTTTTATCAAAATCAAAAATTTAATTTAGATAATTTTTAAGTCTTTCACCCATCTGTAAGAAACTTTTACAAAAATTCCTGAAACCTGAAAAAAAATTGTCTAAGCAATGTCGTATAAAATTTTAAAATTTTACTCAATCGTGCTTTGACACAAATACTTTATGAAACTTTCTTAGGAAAAAATGTATCATTTGAAGAAAATGTGGAAAATGTCTGAGACTTAAAGTGGTAAACTTTTTGTTGGTCAACAATCAAATCTTTTTAAATCGATTTGAATCCCGTGAATTCCAATGAGTTCCTTGAGACTATGCAAAATTCCCATGAATTTTATGAAATTCATTCAAATCTCTTTAAATCTTTGAAATCCTTTTGAATGTTGTGAAATCAAGAAAATCTTGAAATCTGGTATATAGTCCAGTCAAATTCGATAAAAAATTCGATTTGCTGGAACTCCAAGATACCAGCAATTTCGTTACCCTAAATATTCAGATAGATGTGACGCTCAGAAACCGCTGAGATAACTGAAGTGGAGCCACTCTAGTTATTAACAAATGGAAGCAAATTGCAAATATCATGTTACTATATAAATCATTCTCATTCACATTATTTTATATTAGCGCTCCATAATTATGGAAATTATGAAGAAGGAAGGATAATGATGGCATATTTTGTAGAATTCATATTAGTTTTTTAAAGATTTAAATAGGCCATTATAGCGGGCATTACATGAAAATACTGTACTTCGATAAAAGATAAATGGTAAATTGTGATAACAGTTTCAATGAATTCAAGAATTAAATTTTTTCTCTGAAAGGAGTTTAATGAAATGTAAATATATCATAAGCAAAAGAGATAAGCTGATAATCTAACAGATAATGACTATAGGATATATGTCTTATGTAATCTAAGAAAGCACTACAATCCTCATTTGCTTCAGTCTTAATCAGATTTTGTAATCACACATTAATACATTTCTCGTCCAGTTAGTGAAGATGAGCATTTTTTATTCTCTCGCTATAACCGTGGGTGTTATTCTCAGTTATATTGGTAAATATAGTGATATATCTATAACTTTAAGTACATATTTGGAGCAATACACAAATCAGAATTAGGGGTGTTTAATCTCCATTATATCCCAATTATTATTTGAAACAAACACTTATTTGAGTTTGTCCAAAATGAGTACGAATTTAATCTGAATTCATTCTGGGGAATTCAGAGATGTGTAAGGTAAAAAGTGTATTTCGAAAAAAATCAATATTGATACGGAATTGGTACGGATTTCAAAACGAGAAAGTACTGTGAGACCACCTTATGGTACTGGACAATTTTGCACAGAGCAACATTGAGCAAGCAAAAAGTGTACACTACCAACTGTACACGTTGATTGTGTAGACGTGGAAGATCTGCACACGCGCACAGTTGACTTGGTTCCATCTGTGCACTTTCAAACATTTTTCAGAATCCTGTATGAGTACCTCTTTAATAGTTCAAGAGTTCCTCATAGGTTTCAATTTTTGGTTTTGAAAGATTTAAATGATCTGATGCAAAGAAATTCAACTTGACTTGATGGAAAAGAGTCACTAGATTTTTTTGTTTGAACTCTTGCAGGGGGCGCAGAAATTTTATCAGAACCCTTAGAACTAGAAGTTTCAGTTATATTCAAAGTACTGTAGCTCTTCGAATTCTGACTAGATCATGAAACTTTTTGATAGAACTTTCGTGGAAAAGGATAGTTTGAGAAAAAATTTTTACGTAAAAAGAAGGCATAACAAGCTTTCACAACACGAAAAATCATCAATTATTGAGGAAAGCTAATAAGCTTCAAGAATTCAAAGTTACGTTTGAGCTTTCTCGATGGAAATGGATATTTCAAAATAAAAAGCGTCAAATATTCAGGATATATTACCTGTTACGATAAGTAAATGTTTGGAGATTTGCAACTGCGATGGATATTTTTGAAGAAAAGTGATAAACCTTCAAATAAATCCTACAAGTTTGGAGAATTCGAGGTTACATTTAAGCTTTCTCAAGGAAAGCGATATTTTTAAAGGAAAATCATCATTTCGCGTGAAAGTTTATTCATTTTTAAGGTTATATTCATATTTTTTTACGGAATTGCATGTTTGTAAAGAAATATTATCATAATTGAAGAAATTTCAAAAGTTTTTGAAATTTTAGGTCAACACAGAAAAAACAAGGTGTAAATTTTGTTGCAGGTAATTTCGTATTTTTACTCGCTGGTGTAGGTAGAATATAAATATTACCTATGGTGGGAGTAATCTGTCTGCTATTACCTGCTCTGATGGATAAACAGAGAATATTACCGTGAGTTAAGAGTAACAGTGATTGCTTCTTGCAAGAACCCAACACATTAGTCTTTACAATAAATCTGACAGCTTTCAAAAGTCGCCACCGCCTTTAGAGTATAAGGTTAGAAGGTCTCTGGGTTAGAATCCCGATGATTGATACCCACGAACCAATGCACCAGGTGTAGAAAACACATCTTCTCCGGGGAAGTTTAAGTTTTACAGTACTTCAGAGTCCCTGGAATAAGTTGCTCGAAGACACGGGAAAGAACCAATGCACCAGGTGAAAAACACATCTTCTCCTCCGGGGAAGTCTGGGGTTTACAGTACTTTAGGGTGTCTGAAGTGGGATCCTCAAAGACACGAGATTGAACCAATACCTCAGGTGTTGAAAACACACCTTCTCCGGGAAATTCTGGATTTTACAGTACTTTAGAGTCGCTGGAGTAAGTTGCTCAAAGACACGAGAAAGAACCAATGCACTAAGTGTAAAAAACACATCTTCTCCCAGAAAGGCTGGGTTTTACAGTACTTTAGGATCCTTGAAAGAGATCCTCGAAGATACGGGATTGAACAAATGCACCAGGTGTAAAAAAAACATCTCCTCCAGGGCAGTCTAGGTTTAACAGTACTTTAGAGTCCCTGGAGCAATTTGCTCAAAGACACGAGAAAGAATCAATACACGAGGTGCAAAAAACACATATTCTCCAGGGAAGTCTGGGTTATACAGTAATTTAGGATCCTGGAATAAGATCCTCGAAGACACGAGATTGAACCCATGCACCAAGTGTAAAAAAACACATCTTCGCCGGGGAAGTCTGGGGTTAGCAGTAATTTAGGGTACCTGTAGTGGGATCCTCAAGGACACGAGATTGAACCAATATCCCAGGTTTTGAGAATACATCTTCTTCTGGGAATTCTGGGTCCCTGGAGTAAGTTCCTCGAAGATACGAGATTAAACCAATGGCCAAGGTGTAAAAAACACATCTTCTCGGGAGAAGTCGGGTTTTTACAGTACTTTAGGGTCCCTGGAGTGAGTTTCTCAAGGACGGAAGATTGAATCTATACCTCAGACGTAGAAAAAAAAATCTTCCTCAGGGAAGTCTGGTTTTTACAGCACATTAGGATCCCTGAACTAAGCTCCTCTAGGACACGAGATTGAACTAGACTTACCCGAAGAAGATGCGCTTTTCACACCTGGAGTATTGGTTGAATCTCCTGTTGTCGAGGAACCCACTCCAGGCACACTAAAACACTGTTAACACCAGACTTCCCCGAAGAAAATGTGTTTTTTAAACCTGGAGCATTGGCTAGATCTCTTTATACAGGACGATTCTTTTATCTTGGGACATCAAAATATCTTAAGAAATACCTGTCTAACGAAAAAATGTTTACGATAAAAACTTCTTATTTCCGAGAAGGAAATGCGACCCTGACCGAAATTTACCCCGCATCCCATCCGTTGAGGGCAGGAGGAGGGTAACTTTGAAATTTCAAATCGCAACCTATATTTTTTATTGCGGATTCAAATTCCTCATCAAACAATACGTCAGTTTTACAGGGAAAGTTTTTTTCAATTCGCGCCAGATGGCGCTGCATCCGGGAAAATTGACATTGTTGACTTTTCACGGAATTCGCTTCCAAACAAAAAATTAAAAACACGTGTTGATTGTTTTCAGGAGAGCTATTCAACTATAATCAATTCAATTTTTAAATCGCCTCCCACTCACCCGAAAAGAGGTTTCAAAATGAAGTAGAGAAATTATCAAGCTTAATTTTATTCTTGAAACGCAAGTTTCTCATTTTGGCTCCAAGCATGTAAGCAGTCAATGAAATAACTACTTTTAGCGCTACCTGGGAACAACGACGTAGACGTAGTAGTTGTCTGTTCCGTTTGGGGTGCTTTTCGTTTCATTTCTCATTCCTCTCACCAACATAGTGCTTGTTTTCAGTGACTCCCCTCGCCTCTCACTATCGAGGTGTTTGTTTTCGACAAAAATTTTTAATTAGGTGCTCAAAATGCTGATCTCCCACTTCGATGCACTTCTTTAATCCGCGCTTCGAAATATTACAAACAACTGCGAAGTGTGTCTGGTGTTATTTGGCAGACATAAGGTCTGGCGATCTGGAATGCCAATTTACCGTACCTCCTCTACCGATCCAGTCACCGTTGAATTCGCGATTCAGTACTCCACGCGCGAGTGCCGAATGATGATGCGCTGGACAACCGTCATATGTTGAAGCCACATGTTCTGTCGTGCTTCCAATCTTAGGTCTCCAAGCAATGTTAGAAGTTAATTGTCCAAAAAGCGACTGTATTTATCACCGTTTGAAGTATCATCAATAAAATACGTACCAGTAAGTTGGTCTCCAATTACTCCAGACCAAACGCTTATGGACCCAGGATGCTGACGCTCAACTTTGCGCAACCAGTGTGGGTTTTCCACACTCCAATAATGCATGTTATGTCGATTAACCGTACAGTGGTTTGTAAAAGATTAGTCGTCTGAAAGCAATACTCAAAAAAAGAGATTCGCATCTCCTTGAATCTGCTGAAGCGCCCATTGACAAAATGTCAAACACTGCCTCGAAACATTCCGGAGTTACAACTTAGTTGTCGAGTACTAACATGGAGGTCATTATCGGCTGCGGCTAATATGGCAATTTCATTATTAACTCCAATAATAGTTTTCCAACGATTCCTATTTTTTGTTTGTATGCTTACGTCAGTGGTGAATTTGTTGACCACCTGGTAAGTAGAAGCGCGTGAACGTACATTGCCTGGAAAATGTTGAGCATAAAGAGTGACATAATCCTCGATATTCCTGCCACTCTCTCCAAAAATGAAAATCATTTTAATTTTCTCTGGCACAGATAAAGCCTCCATTGTGAAAATAAAGAGTTTCAGTAATCAGGGAATTTAACGACACCTAATCAAACGCAAACGAATGTACGCAGCACAACCAAAATACCAAAATAACATAATCTATGAAATTATGTATGGTATAGGACTTTAGGAAAGGTTAGCCTAAAATGCGCTGTAACTTTTTGTTCAGCATCATTTGTTTCGAAACAAGGGAAATACGTATTGTGTAATGAGTGTGACCTTCGCGAGCGGTTCGAAGACGTGTTTCTCTGCACGCATCCAAAAGGACCCGAAATAAGTTTCACAGCGGCTGCGCGCTATATGAGAAAGTCAAAGAACTTCGTAAGGAAGTGGGTGAAGTGGTATAAAGAGATAGGTCACGTTGACGATTCGTCAGACATGCCAAGGTAAGACAGGGTGAGGTCAGACAGGGGTAAGACGCGTGTGATTGCGAAATAGTGGATAAAATGATTATCAAGCTTTTTGGGAAGCACCACACCTATAATTTGCGGTAAGCCCAACAAGTTTTGTCAAGACGATGATCTTTTGTGTTTGTCCAGTTAACAAAAAATCATAAAAAATGTTTAGCCGATAAGTTGAACCCTAGGTTAGGGCATACGTGCGCAAGGTGCTTATTCCAATTTATATTATCTCAAGTTTGGAATGATGATCTTCTTTCTAATTGCTCAGACCATCTGATAGCACTATAATTAATCGGTATTCCTCATCAAAGGGAAATCTAAAACATTAACTTCGTGCTGAAAATGTTTCAAGAAAAAACTAGTACTCTGTTTTTTTTCAGAATTGAGTTCACAATTCGAATGCTTACCTAATGGTGAACCTCTTCCTGGTGTTCCTCGCGGCGCTCCTCCTGATGATCCTGACAGGTCTGTTCCTCTTGGCGATCCTCATTCTCATGATAGATCTGCTTCTCATTCTGAGTCTCTTCTTCGTGCCAGATCCAGGTCTCCTCAAAGACATCATTCCGTACACTTACTTGGATTTGTACTTAACGAACATAGATCCATTAGGCTTATTCTTCGCAAGAATCCGCACCGGGTATTTGAAATTCATAGATACACTTTCCCTGCCGATAAACCTATTGAATTGAGAATGTTTCGTGGTGCGACTTTGCCGATGCCAACCGAAGAGCAAAATGTTCTAACAACATCCACTGGTGACATCGTGGCAATTGTCGATCAAAAAAGCAGACTACGTGGAATATATACGCCTATTGATGGTATTCAAAAACGGGTAAAAGTAAACATAGACAGCGGCGCGATTGTCACATTAGACAGAGAAGAAATCAGAGAAACTCCTCTAGACGCCGGTCAACCAATCACAAAGTATTATAGAGTGGTGCATGTAAACGAGATGTAAACCAAAATTCTCCATAAAATAATTCAACATAACAAAAGAGTAAAAGTGAAATATAACATTATTTTTTATTTAAAGCCTTGAATCTTTCCGATTGAAAAATGAAGTCTCTGACGTTTTCCATGCAACAATGGGCTTTATAGCCTGAGCGCTGGGAGGGGGGAATGTCGTAACATGCTCATCCCTCCCAGATTATAACCAATTAACATTATCTTATCTGATCTTGCCTCATTCATCTTTGTATGTTAAAAATATCACTGTTATGTTGAAAATTTAAATATTTCGATGAAAGTTAAATTCTTTTTTTGAAAATTTTGTCGTTTTTGAAAAAAATTCATCCTTTTGTAGATAATCGTCTTTCTAGCTCAAAAATTCAACAGTCGAAAAATTTAACTATCGCATGTTTGGTTGAAAGTGTAATCTTTATAAGTTAAAAATTACAATATTCGGTAAAAAATTCATGTATTTTGTTTAAAATTCGATTTTTTAGGAAGACTTCAACTGGTTGAAAAATCATGTTCTTAATTAATTTTTAAAACTTATAGTTCAAAAACTCCATATTTTGTTGAAAACTTATCTTTTTCACTTGAAACGTCTACTATTTGGTTAACAAGTTATCTTTCGTGATTGAAAATTAACTTTTTTGTTGAAAATTCATCTATTTTGTTGAAAATTGAAATGTTTTGATAAAAGTTCGTCCTTTTGAATAGAAAACTCATCTCTAATGGTACAGGATTCGTCTTTTTTGGTTGAAAATAACTTTTTTGTTGAAAATAATTCAACTATTTGGTAGATAATTCGTCTTTTCGGCTTCAAAATGTAACTGTTAGGTTAAAAGTTCAATTTTAAAACTAATTTAATAGTTAAAACTAATTTTTTTGTCGAAAATTTGTATTTTTGGATTGAAAATTTCCGTTTTTCTGGCAAAATATTTTAGTTTTTTGGTAGAAAATCTTTTTTTCAACGTTTTATATTGAAATTGATATGGCATGAACATTAATTTTATTACAAAGAATTTATTCCCCTATTTCCGTGAAAAATAATATGAAAAATCTTCTATTTCAATAAGTTTAATCATTTCCTGCGTAACTGATTACTAATTTATCTTAATTAATGATTATTATATTTAAAATAATTATTATGATTAGAAAATCTCATAAAATTATGTGTATGGGGTTGACAGAGAAAATAATAAATAGTGTGTCTTATCCTGTTTTTTCCTTTTAGTATGAAAATCATGCGTGTGCTATAACTCCATCTTCGATTTACACATGGTTTTTGTAAACTGTGTTAATGTTCTTAGCTACTTGCTAGTTTCAATTTTTTCTTTGCAAAAAAGGTTCGTTTGTATAGAACGAGTTCTTTTCTGAATTCTTGAAACTTGTGGGAAATACAACTTTCTCGTTTGGCATATAATTTTATAATTTATGACCACTGTTTTTAATTATAATAAATTATATTGTTCAACCGATTCGTTCTTAAATTATTGTGTTAACATAAAAAATTTTAATCAATTCTTCCTACTCAGAACCGAGGAAACAGCATGAATAGTTGAGTTTTCAACAAAAAAATTTTTTTACCAAAAGAGATGAATTTTCAACCCCAAAAGACAAGTTTTTTCAAAGACTGTTGAATTTTCAACAAATGAGTTCATTTTTGACCAAAAAAACTGAAGCCGTTTTATTTTCAAAGAAATAGTTGAATTTTCAGCCAAGAAATATTCTACCATAGAAGGTAAATTTTCAATTCAAAAGGCCAAATTTTTAACATATAATTTGAATGTTCGACCCTGTATTTAAATTTTCAGATGAAAAGATCAAAATTTAAGTAAAAACAGTTGAATTTTCAAGCCACAGAGACAATTTTTTAAGAAGAAAGTTGATTTTTCAACAAAAAGTTCATTTTTAACCAAGAGTGATTTTGCTACTAATTTTTAAGAAAATAGTTGATCTACTTATATCATTTCAGTTATAATTCCCCACTAAATAAATTCACTTTTAATCAAGAAAGGTGAATTCTAAATCAAATATTTGAATTTCCCCCGAAAACAGAATGCTTTTGAAAAAAGACGAATTTTTAATAAAATACTTGGATTTCCTACCAAATACTTAATTTCTAAACTAATAAAGAGTACATTTTTAGACGAAAAGGTTGATTTGCAACAAAAAAAAAAAAATTTAGACAAAAAAATTATTTTTCAACCATAGAAGTGAATCTTTGAAAAATGATTATTTCAAAAAGTGGTGTAATTTTCAATCAAGTAGTGAAATTTTTAACCAAAAAGATTAATTTTCAACCAAATATGAAAATGCTCTACCGAAAAGACAAATAATCTACAAAATAGTTGAATTTTCAAACAGACAAAATATAATTTTTCAACTAGAAAGTTGAATAGTTGATTTTTCAGCCAAAAGAGATTAATTCTTAACCAAAAAGTTCAATCCTGAACCAAAAATATGAATTTTCAACAAACAATATGAATTTTCAAATCAACAAGACGATTCTTTTATCAAAATGCATTAACTTTCTACCAAATAGTTGATTTTACAACTTGTACTGAATAGATTTTCAAACAAAAATTTTTAACGAACAAAAAAGAACGAATTTTCAACAAAAAAGTTGAATTTTCAACCATAGAGGTCAATCTTAAAAAAATGAATTTCTAACGAAGTAGTTCAAGTTTTAACAGAGTAGTGGTATTTTTAACATAAAATATTAATTTTGAATTAAAATTATGTACCTGCCCACAAAAAAAAATAATTTAAAAAAAAGTTTAATTTTCAAATTAATAATTGATTTTTCAATCAGAAGGGATTAATTTTCAACCAAAAAGTCCAATTCTCGACCAAGAAGATGAATTGACAATAAACAAAATTAACTAATAAAAAAAATAATAATTTTCAATAAAAATTTCAATTTTCAACGAAATAGATGAATATTTAAAAAATTAGGTTGTTACAAATTAGTTCAGCTTCCAACCAAGTTGTTGAATTTTGAAGCAAAGAAGATTAATTTCTAAACAAATAGTTAAATTTTCGACCAAAAAGATACATTTTTCTACCAAAAAAATTTATTTTTCATGAAAAAAGACGAAATTTGAAACCAAAAAGATTAATTATCTACAAAAAGTTGAATTTTTCAAAAAAAATTTATGAATTTTTAACTAAAACAGTAAATTTTCTACGAAAAAGTTTAATTTTCTACCTAGCTGTTAAACTTGTAAGTCATAATGACAAATTTTCTACAAAAAAGTTGAATTTTGAACCGAAAATATTAATTTCAGCTAGAATGATAAATCATCTACCACAAAAAAAAAGAATTAAAAACAAAAGAAGTTTAATTTTGAAGCAAGTAGTTTTTTCAACAAAATACTTAAATTTTCAACAAATAAGATACATTCTCAACTAAAATGATAAATTTTCGAGATTCAGCCAAAAACATGATTTTTTAATACTTCATTTAAAATATATATCTATATAATACGAGAAACCAGTTTTTGACTGTAGGAAAATTTCAAAAAGTACTATGCATATTTTTATAAAATATTATTTTCAAAATTTTTTAATGTTAACAATAATTTGTTATTATTGAATACAAATTTTTAAAAGATTATTAATTGAATTACTATGACATTGCACATGTAGTCTTCTTATGTAAAGTATTACTATTCTTCAAATGATAATCTACTTTGCGCTGCAGACACGCAATCAAACTTTCACGGCTTCGGATTTACTTCAAGGCATCATGTCGGAAAATCAATGAGCACGAATAAAAATACAAATTTCCAAAATATTTTAATGTTACTGAGAATAAAAGTAGAAAATACAAAAATAAAAATGTTCTGTGATTATCGTATAAATATTTTCGTCAGTTGATTTATCAAATGAAACTTAAACCTACTCAGAAAAAAATTTTCTTGAACCAAACTCTTTTCTTGGATACACATTAAAATTGGGTTGAATCAACCAAAGTTTGGTTGAGCCAACAAAATATTTGATTGAGCCAACCAAATTTTTGTTGTCGAATCAACCAACTACTCAATTCACCAAAATATGTGGTTAAAACAACCATAGTATTTTGTTGGGTCAACCAAATTTTTTGTCCATATGGTCTATATTTTTGAATTTTTGCAGAAAAAAATTTTATATTTTGAGGAACGGGC
Source organism: Andricus quercusramuli (assembly GCA_932178445.1). Taxonomy (NCBI): domain Eukaryota; kingdom Metazoa; phylum Arthropoda; class Insecta; order Hymenoptera; family Cynipidae; genus Andricus; species Andricus quercusramuli. Next base: position 27,458 of record CAKNXH010057544.1, on the reverse strand, counting down.
ATGCCATGACAGAATATATCTATAATTTTTAATTTAAATTTTTTCCCGTTTTTTTTCAAATCCCAGTTTTGTATTGATGCTGCTACCTGGCGTTAACTTTTTAAACTTTCAAGAAGCACGCAGGTAATTTATCGATCTCTCAAGGAAACTACTTTCAGTTCCTTACTCTACAGATAGTGTGACCCGTCGATAAGTGTGATTAAAAATGTTAAATTTTTTCCAAAATATTTGTAATTTTAGAAATTCAAAGGAGCACATTTGTTATTTTTAATTATCAGAATAATTTATTTGGCTTCCTATAACGAATTTCTTATAATTTTTTCATCATTCTAAAAAAATCGTTATTGAAAATCCCCCTCGGGGGCCCCCCATAAACTCACCCACCAATATGGGGGGGGGGGGGGGGGTGTCACGCTAAGAACTACGGTTGTAATAGGGATAAAATGGAAAATTAAAATTAATTAAAATTAAAACCTTTAAGAAACTAAATAATATTTAGTCAGTTTCCCAATAATCCATTTTACAGAATTATTTTTTTTTTCTGTTGAAAAGTCTATTATTATATTTTTTGAATGGAATTTACCTGGCTTGGTAAAAATTTCAGCAATTGTTGAAATTTTCACTATTTTGTTGAAAATGCAAAAAATTATAATCAAATTATAAAATAAATATTATTGAATCTAATATATCAATATAATAAATAAAATATAATTATAAAATTTGATAACAAAATAGTGACATTTTCAACCAGAGATGAATCTACAACCAGAAACATGAATTTTTAATAAAGTAGTTGAATTTCAACCAAGTAGATAAATTTTTGATAAAAAAAGATTACTTTCTAAGGAAATAATCAATATAAAAATTATTATAAATATCAAATTTTGTTAGAAAGTAATCTTTTTTATCAAAAATTTATCTACTTGGTTGAAATTCAACTACTTTGTTAAAAATTCATTTTTCTGGTTGTACATTCATCTCTGGATGAAAATTTCACTATTCCATTTTTAGAAAATTTATCTTTTGGGTTCAAAAATCATCATTTGAGTTGAACTCTCATGTTGAAAATTAATTTTTTTTAGGATTCATGATTTTAGTTGAAAATTTATTTCTTTTATTGAAAATGTAACTATCTTGATGAAAATTCGTTGTTTTTTTGTTGAGAATTAATTTTTCTAACTAAGAATTAAACTTCTACATTTTTGGTTGAAAGCTGATATTTTTTATTGAAAATTAATCTTTTCTGGTTAAGAATTCAGGTATTTTGTAAAAAATTCATCTTCTCAGGTCGAAAATTAATCTTCGTTAATGAAAATTCATCTTTTTCGATTAAAAATGCCACTCTTTGGGTCTAAATTATTCTGTTTTGGTTAAGGATTTATCAGTTTGGTAGAAAACTAAAATATTTGGTTGAAAATTACCTTTTTTGTTATAAATTGAACTATTTTTATGAAAATTTAATTTTCCGTTAGGAAATTAAATTTTTTGTTAATAAATAATATTTTTGGGTTGAAAATTAATTTTTTTAAAGATTCATAATTTTAGTTGAAGATGTATATCTTTTATTGACAATGTAACTAGTCCAATAATAATATAATTTTTGATTAAAAATGGATCTCTTGGAGTTAGAAGTTCATATATTTTATTAACAAATCCTCTTTTTTGGTCGAAAATTGAACTTTTTTACTGAAAATTCGTCTTTTTGGATTGAAAATGCAACTGTTTGTGTCTCAATTATTCTGGTTTGGTTGAGGATTAAACAATTCGTTAGAAAATTGAACTATTTGGCGGAAAATTAACTTTTTTGTTAAAAAATAAACTATTTTTATGAACATTCAACTTTTAGGTAAAAAATTAAATTTTGTGTTAAAATATCACATTCTTAGTTTGAAAATTCAACCATTTTGTAAATAATTAATTCTTTCGCTTGTAAAATTCAAAAATTAATCTTCCTGCTGGAAAATTTATCTTTTTCGTAAAATATTTAACTATTTGGTTCGAATTACATGTTTTCTAGTTAAAAATTAACTTTTTTGTTAAGAAATCAGATCTTTGATTCAAATTTATCTATTTGGTTGAAAAATGAACTACTTTTAATGAAAATTCAACTTTCCGGTAGAAAATTAACTTCCTTGTCAAAAAATAATATTTTTGGGTTCAAAATTCAACCGTTTTGTAGATAATTCGCCTTTTTGGCTTTCAAATTCAACAATTTTGTTGAAAATTGACGTCTTTTTTAAAAAATTTGTGTATTTTTTGTTGAAAATTTAACTATTTGGTTAAAAATTCATTTTTTTCAAAATCGACGTTTTAAGGTCCTCTATTCGTGAAAATTCAATGAAATAAAAAGAAAGAAAAAGAAAAAAATTAATTTGGTTTGGTTGACTGTTTAGCAATTTGGCAGAAAATTGAAGTATTCGGATGCAAATTAACATTTTAATTAAAATTTCATATTTTTGGTTTATGTTAAACTATTTTGACAAAAGTTCAACTATTTGCATAGAAATTTAACTTCTTGGTATAGAATTTCCATTCTGTTAAAAAATAATATTTTCAGGTTGAAAATTTTATTTTGTATATAATTCATCCTTTTGCACTTTCTAATTTACAAATTGTGTTGAAAATAATTGTATTTTATTAAAAACTAGGGGTTTCGGTAGAAAATTAATCTTCATTCTGATAAATTCATTTCTTTTGTTGAAAATGTAACTATTTCGTTAAAAAAATCATCTTTTTTAGTTGAAAATTCAACTACGTGGTTGGAAATTGAACTATTTTATAAACAAATTATGTCTTAGTTGGAGATGCATTATTTAAGGTGAAATTTCATCTCTTGGGTTGAGAATTTAACTGTTTCTTAACAATTGGTTTTTTTTTTCGAAAAAATTAATTTTTTTAATTGAAAATGCGACTATTCCATTGTCGGTAGAAAATTAATCTCAATGGTTAACATTTTTTTTTATGTAAATTTATCCACTGTATTTATAAGTTGAAATACTTTGTTAAAGATTCATTTTTTGGTTGAAGATTTTTAGTTGAAAATTCATCCTCTTGGTTGAAAATTTAACTATTTTGTTCACAATTTGCTTTTATTGGTTGAACTATTTGGATGAAAAATGATCTTTTTTAGTTGAAATTTTATATATTTTGTAGACAATCTGTCTTTTTTCGTTGGAAAGTCTTCTTCCTTGGTCGAAAATAATTGATATTTTTGGTTGCAATTTCCTATTTTTGGTTTAGAATTCAATTATTTGGATAAAAATTCAAGATTTGGGTGAGAATGTCTTTTTTGTGAAAATGCAACTACTTTATTTGAAAATTGAACTATTTGGATCACAACGAACTTTTTTTGGTTGAAACTTTGTCTTTTTTGTTTAAAAATTAATCTTTCATGTCGAGAAATCATTTTTCTTTTAAATTCAACTACTTGCTGGAAAGTTGTATTATTTTGCTCAAAATTTATTTTTTAGTTGGAGATGCATAATTTTAGTTGCAAATTAATTAATTAATTTCAGAGTTAAAATTTGTTTTTCTTATTTTTTTGTTGGAAATTCATGTGTTTATTCATATATTTCAATGAAAATTCGTCTTTCATCTTAGAAAATCCATATTCTTGATTGGAAATACGAAATTGTAAATTAAAATTGATTTGTTTGGTTGAAAATATTTTTTTTTGGGAGGGCGCCCCCCCGAAACATTAATTGTTCAAGTCAAAATTTAGCTATTCCAATTTTGGTTGATAACTGATCTGTTCTAGTAGAAAATACGACTATTTCATTGAAAAGTCGTTACTTTTGGTTGATTTTGACTATTTCAGAATAACAATAAAAATCTGTTGGGTTGAAATATTAATTATTGTATTTCTTATTGAGAATTCTCTTTTTTTTAAGTTGAACAACTATGTTAAAAATTCATTTCTTTTTGCTGAAGATTCATCTCTTTCGTTGAAAATTTAACTATTTTGTTGAAAATTTAGCTTCATTAGTTGAAACTCAACCACTTGAAAGTTGACATAATATTTTTATTATTTATTATTTCCGATATAAAATTCATCATTCCAATTGAAAATTAATCTCTTTAGTTGAAAAATTAGCTGTTTTGTTGATAACACGTTTTTCTTTTGTCTAATATTAATTTTTAATGAAGAATATTAGACTATTCCATTTTGGCTGAAAATTCAACTTTTTCTTTGAAGATTCATGTATTTTGTGAAAAATTTAACGACTTGGTTGAAAGTTGAGCCCCTTTGTTAAAAATACATTTTTTGGTAGATGACTGATCATTTTAGTTGAAAATTCATTTTTTTGGTTGAACATTTAAGTATTACGTCGACTTTTTTTCTCTTTGGTTGAGAACTAATTTTTTGAACTGGAAATTCTACTCTTCTAGTTGAAGATTAATATTTCTAGTAAAAAACTTATCTCTTTGGTTCAAACTAACTATTTTTCTAAAGCGTTTTTTTGCTGAAAATTAATTTGAAAATTTAACTATTTCACTTTGGTTGAAAATGTATCGTTTTTGGCTTGAAAATACAACTATCTGGTTGAAAATTCGTCTTCTCTGCTATTTTTTTTCTTTGTTGAACATTTATTATTTTAGGTCAAATTCATCACTTTGGTTAAATATTGAACTAGTTAATTGAAAATTGTTTGTCGAAAATTAACTTTCTTATCTGGAAATTTAATTATTCCAATTTGGTTGAAAATTTACCTTTTTTAGTTGGCAATTCAATTAGTTGGTTGAAGATTCATATATATGCAGTCTTTTGAAATCCATTAATAAAAATATTCTATCATTATTATACCATTTCCCTTCCAGAATAAGCGGGACACTGCTCCGACCCAGGTTGCTGATCCAAGAACTTTTGTTTCATGCGTCATTCACTCCACTGACACTCTTTTTATCAACTACTTGTCGCCACACTTTTCTGTCCTAGCATACCTCTATAGTTTCCTTCACGTCCATACATTTTTTCGGGCAAGCTCTTCTTTTTCTATGGCTTTTTATATCTTTTCGAATTCTGGTCTCATAAACACATTTTAACCATTTTTTTCGTGGTCTGCCTCTTGACAAACTGCCATTTACTTTGCCTTGATACACCTGTCGAAGATTCTTCATTTTAGTTGAAAATTCATTCCTTGATCATAAAGTTGACTATTTTGTTGAATATTCTAATTTTTGTAAAAGATTTATTTTTTAATTGTAAGCATTTCATTTTTGGTTGAAAATTTAACTACTTGGTTGAAAGTTGAACTACTTTGTTAAAAATTCATTTTTCTGGTTGAAGATTCTTGATTTCAGTTGAAAATAATTTGGTTGAAAATTTAACTATTTTGTTGAAAATTCGGTTTTATTGGTTGAAAATTAAATTTTTTAACTGAATATTTAACTTACACATTTTTTATTGTGAGTTTATATTTTTCAGTTGAAAATTCAACCAGTGGGTTGAAAATTCATCTATTTCTTTAAAAATTTGTCGTTTTTGGTAGAAAATTAATCTTTTTGATTGAAAATGTAACTAATTTGATCGAATAATTTATTTGCTTAAAAATTAAACCATATCGTTGAAAATCTTTTTTTTTTATTGAAAATTATTTCTTCTTTCTTTGAAAATTCAAGTGTTCATGTTGAAGATTCTTAATTTTAGTTGAAAATGCATTCCTTGATCAAAAATTTGACTATTCTGTTGAATATTCTAATTTTTGTAAAAGATATATTTTTTAATTGTAATTGTAAGCATTTCATGTTTGGTTGAAAATTTATCTTTTTTAGTTAAAAAATCAATTGTTATTTAGATGAAAACTTGTCTTTTTTAGTTGAAAATTTAACTACTTGGTTGAAGCCTGAACTACTTTGTTAAAAATTCATTTTTCTGGTTGAAGATTCTTGATTTCAGTTGCAAATAATTTGGTTGAAAATTTAACTATTCTGTTGAAAATTCGGTTTTATTGGTTGAAAATTAAATTTTTTAACTGAAAATTTAACTTACACATTTTTAATTGTGAGTTTATCTTTTTCAGTTGAAAATTCAACTAGTGGGATGAAAATTCATCTAGTTTGTTAAAAATGTGTCGTTTGTGGTAGACAATTAATCTTTTTGAAAATTCAACTACTTGGTTAATGTTCGAACTACTTGTTAAAAAATTTATTTTTTAGTTTTTTTTTTAGTTTTAGTTCACAATTCCTCTCTTTGGTTGAGAATTTAATTATTTTGTTAAAAATTCGTTGCATTTTGGTTTAAAATTTATTTTTAAATGTAGGTTTAACTATTCCAGTCGAATATTCTTCATTTTAGTTGAAAATTCATCTCCTTGCTTCATTTTGGTAGAAAATTTATAGTTTTTATTTGAAAATTCAACTGCTTGGTTAAAAATTCATGTATTAATTTCAAATTCGTCTTTTTTGGTAAAAAATTAATCTTCTCGGTTAAAACTTCATATTTTTGGTTAAAAATTCAATTATTTGGTTAAAATTACTCTAATTTGTAGAAAACTACTCTTCTCGGTTAAAATTGTATTTTTTTGCTGGAAAATTCAATTCTTTGGTTAAAACATATTCCACTTTGAAGAAAATTCAACAATTTTGTGAAAGTCTTTTTTTTTATTAAAAATTCAACGGTTTTGCTGAAAATTAATCTTTTTGGGTTAAAAATTCAAGGATTTGGTGGGCTATTAACATTTTTTCTCGAAAGAAAAACAATTTTGTTGAAAAGTATCCTTTTTCTTTAAAAAGTTAAAAGGTTTTGTTGAAAATTCGTCTTTTTAGTTAAGTTCAACTGGGCTTTTTTTCAAATTATAATTTGATTGGGATGAAATATCAATTATGCATTACATTTTTTGTTGCGAAATCGTCTCTTTTGGATAAAAATTAATTTACTTTCTAGAAAATTCCACAGTATTGTTGAAAAGTCAATATTTTGTTTGAAGATTCTTCATTTTAGTTTAAAATTTATCACTCTGTTTGAAAATTTAACTATTTTATTAAAAAATCATTGTTTTTTAGGTAAATATTTATTTGTGAACTGAAAATTCAACTAATTCATTTTTGGTGAAACATTGATATTTTATATTGGGAGATTCAACTATTTGGCTGAAAATGTATATCTCTTAGTTGGAAATTCATGTATTTGTTTGAAAATTCGTCATTTTTGATAGAAAATTAATGTTCTTGGTTAAAAAATTCACTATTTTTTTGAAAATTTAACAATTTTGTTAAAAAATAAACCATTTTAGTTAAAAATTCGCGTAAGTCTAGTTTATGCGGAGTAATCCACCATAATTTTATGTTATCCGGACTAATCCTATGTAATCCGGAGTAATCTTAGGTTATCCAGATTAATTTGGATATAGAGGTAATCCAGGGTAATCCGAAGTAATCCACCTCCGCTGGACCACATTTTTTTTACACCTTTTTTACAACATTTTTTTATTTCTTTTTTACAACACCTTGCATAATATCAAACCAGTCACTGAGTTTCCCATTGAACTAGGTCTGCTACCAGCATATATTATTTTTAATGAGTAATTTTGTTCTGCAAAAATTTTGAGATTGTATTAAATGTTAAGATTTTTGTTATCTTCCCGATTGTCGCAACAGCTTCAGAATTTTTTTGTATCAGTATCCATTTTATTAGCGTGATGTATATAGAAAAGCTATATAGAAACGCATTATGGGAATAAAGTGGCGGTAGCCCGCTGACAAGCAACAACGTCTAACAATACGTGTTGCTGTCGTTCTCCGCATCGAAGTGAGAGTTTCTGAAACACATAAAAGCTTCAGAAAGCGAATAGGGGTGAAAACGATTTCGACAAAAAATCGTAAAGTCCTTATTGTCCTTTCAACAATCCAAAAGCTTACAAATAATGTTGATTAATTAATTAATTAATTAAATAATATTTTTGTTATGAATCTTTCGCGGGGTTAATCGGATTCTCGGTGAAAACCAGAGTTGGGTAGTAACTTGTTACAAGTAAATAAGTTACTGAAAAGTTACGTTATTTGTAACTTTTAGGGTAACTTGTTTAATTATTCAAAAATTAACTTGTAACGTAACTTATTTAAGATTTTTTCTGTAACATGAAATCATAATTTTAGTTACTTTGTGTATTTTGTATACCTCCTATTAAAAGAGGTTGAGGGGTCAGTTGTGGGTAGAAAATTAATCTTTTTTGGTTCAGCATTCAGCTATTTTTGAAAATTCGTCTTTTCTGGTTGAATTCGACTGTGAGTGATTTAAAATTAAAATCTTTTTTGGTTGAAATGATGTTAACTATTACATTTTACGTTGAGAGTTTACCTATTTTGGTAGAAAATTTAACTACTTGGTTGAAAATTCATGTATTTTGTTAAAATTTCCACTATTTTGATAGAAAGTTCAGCTATTAGGTTGAAAAGTAACTTTAAATTTTATTTCAATTCATTAATACAAATTTTTGAATGCTATTTTGTACTATTAAAACAAAAACCGCGCATCCTACCAGAAAAAGTAATAAATGACGCAAGTTAGCAAAAATAGTTGTTCAAACAATTCATTATTGTCCATAATCATCTTATCTTAGATAAGTGCTGAAAAGTTGTGGTTTTTTCTGAACTTTTGAAAATTTGGTCCACTTTTCACTCAGTGAGGTAATGATTAAAAAAATGTATTTCTGACAAAAAAATGGATTTTTCATCAAAAACGACGAATTTTCATCAAAATACATGAATTTTTAACCAAATAGTATAAGTTTCTACTGAATTGTTGTATTTCTAAGTCAAAAATACGAATTTTCTACACAACAATTGCATTTTTTACAAAAAAGTTAATTTTCAATTGAAATAGATTGATTGTTAACCAGACACTTGCATTTTCACCCAAAAAAGGTTACATTTTTACAGAAAGAGATGAATTTCTTAAACCAAAAAGATGAACAAGAAAATAATTGAATTTTCAACCAAAAAATATTTGCAAGTCAAGGAAGAAAAAAAAAATTGCAATTGAATTGATGAATTTTTAAGCCAAAAAGACAAACTCTCAACAACATAGTTTAATCTTCAACCAAGAAGTGTGACTTTTGAACCAAGTTGTTGAATCTTCGACAAAATAATTCACTTTCATACCAAAAAATGAATATAAGAATTCATAACCAAAAATTTATCAGCAGACTTTTCTACTGAAAATAATGAACTTTCAAGCACAAATAGTTAAGATGTTCTTATTGGTTTTTATTGACTAAGTTCGCATTTAAGCCGAACACCGAGATTTAACTATTGATTTAACATCTGAAAAAGTCAGCTTTTTGTAAATCTAATATTCAAACGCGATAATATGTTACAAATAATTCCGTGCTTCAGTTTATTATTCAGAATTTGTCAGAGAATAATAACCAATCATAAATTTTGAGGTTTAATAATTTCCAGCCACTCTTATGGGTCCCCAAAGAAACCCCCATAAGTGACAAATGTGAATTTTACCTAATATGGTGCTTTATTGACGCTTTTTAAAAGTTCTTTTTACATAAATAATCATTGATCAGTAATTTAAGAATGCCCAGTCATTTGTTAACAAATATTCAATTTTTGGAAGAATTTCAATTTGCTTAAACATTTAAGAGTATTCTTAAAAATCAAAATGAAACAAAAAAATATGTCAATTTTTCGAAAAATATACACGATATATACGACGATTTCAATTTCCCAACGTGTTATCTCAAGTAAATAAGAAACTAACACGACTGAAAATTATTTTCTAGTTTTTTGTCGTCGAATTATCTGCGCTGAAGGTACTATACACTTGAAGTATTACTACTACTGAAACACTAGAAAATTTGATCTAAATAGTAATTTCCTCAAAATATGCGTCAAGCATGATTTGTAAAATTACGCGAACACAAAATTTGAGAAAATAATTGAATTTGAGAATAATTGAATGACAATTTTCAAAGAATTTTCTGATGCAATTATATGATCTTAGAAATTTTGAATAATTATCGCAATTTCATTACATATCCGTAATTTTAGACAAGAATGAAATTATAACTATTTTTCGAATATATCTTCTCATAAAATCGAGCAGACACATGACGAGAACACGGTTATTTGTTAAAGAATTTCGATATATGACTTTCAGGTGATGAATCCCACATTTTTTTATTATGGAAACATAGAAGTACATATCGCAAGACCTGAACATTATTTCCATTTGGAATGAACCTTGCCACTTTTGTCGACGCACGTACGCGAATACTATATAAGGCGATTGAAACAGCGGCTGTTATCATTCTAAAAAATATTCATTTTTTTTGTCAAATATCGTTATTTCACGAGTGTTTTTCGAGTAAGAATTTTCATCGGTCAAAAATTGTCTGAAGATTTAGTTTTTCGAAATAATGGGAGGAGTAGCGTTCGCCTTATTACTAAGTGAGTAATCATCGATACGGAAGATATGTACTTCCTGTGAAGATATTTTATCCAACATTTAAAGTATATGGGTAATATTCACGAAACTGTACACTTTTGCAACTAAAATCATAAAATTTTTAATTGCATTTTTTTGCGCAGTACATATTTTTTTACTTTAAAAGTACATTATTTACGAAAATGAGGCATTATTTTCAGTGCAAACTTGTAAAAAAATGTATTATAGACATTTTTTCGAAAACTTCACGTTATATGATAATATTTTCATTATGGAGCTGACCATTATGGAGCTGACATTTACAACTGAACTTAGATTTTTCTCTTGAATTTTTTAACCTCTACTTTTTTCCGCACACCCGTAGCTTTTTTCTGGACTATAACTGTAAATAAACTCAAAATCAACGATAGAATTCATTTACTTTAAGCGATTCATTGCATTTTAGAGCTGACCGGCTTTTTTGTACGGACTGTTTTGTAAGCAAACCATCACAGCTTTCGAATGATTTCTGATGCACGGAAAAAAGTGGATCGTTAGAAGAACTCTCGAAACCACTAGTTCTAACTATTTTAAATTGAACCGCAGCTTTTCGTCGTGAATTTTGTTAAAATTACTATTTTTTGTTCAGGTATGTTAAACTGACTCTTTAAAAGAGCAAGATGAACAATTTCAAATAGTAGGATGCACTGCATCACTTGGTAACCATCAATACTCAGCGAGAAGAAGTTACTATTTCGTGTAGTAAGCTTTCCTTCTGTGAAGAGTAACTTTGCCGATTTCACATCGTAACGCGTTTATGTATATGTATATATGCACTGCACGCATTCTATACAAAACAAAAATGATGTACAATGTCGATCGATTTGAGGAGGAAAAAAATTATGTTATAAATCATTACTGCACGTAATTTATTACGATTATTCTTACACAGTCGCACGCATAGAGTCTTACACATATGATCGCACGCTCAAACGCTTTGAAAAATCGCCCCCGCTGGGGAATCGAACCCTACCTGCCTACCTAAAACCTGTCCTAAAACCTAAATATAGCGCACGCCTTAGTCAAGTGAGCTACGGAACCGCTTAGACTTTTCTGACAAAGTCTCGATCAAGCGGTTTCTCTGCGAAAAACGTGGCCAGCTAAGAAAATAAATGTCTACTTACAATTTTTTAAATTAATCTCTTACAGGTGATATCTAATAAATTGTAAGGAGCTAGGGAAAAATATTTGCTTAAAAGTATCAACTCACACAGTAAATATATTATTAGTAATTTATATGTATTATTATAAAATGATTAAAATTACAATTTTTGAAAACTACATATTTTGTATTTTTGTAAATCAAGACTTGAAAAAATGATTTCGAATGAAATCTTTGGAATTTTTAATTTTGCTTTATTATCATCTGCCTTCATTTGAAACGTAACATTAATTTACATAACTGAAATGTGTATGAATAAAAAAACAGTTTAAACATTGTGATAATATATCAAATGCAAAATTGAAATCACTATTTTAAGATGAAACAAACATTGAATAGTGATTCAAATTTAAATTTTTTGCAAAAATAAAATTTTTCTCATGAGATATGGGGATGCTGAATTAGAATAAAAACTGTTTCATACAAAAAAAAAACGGTTTCGAGAAACGAATATTAAATATCGCGATATCACAGTAGAATTGCAGATTTTATTTTTGTTAAAAATCTTAAGAAAATGAGAAAAAAATTTTTTTTAATAGATAATATTGATTTCTACAAACATCAATGTGAAAAGGTTGAAAAAACTATTACTGCTTTAAATATGGAAATTAATTTGAACTAAAATTGTATTACAAATTATTTTTTGATGACACATGCATGATTTCAGCCCTTTTCAACGCCTATGAAGCGGGGCTAAAGCTCTACTTTTTACTCCCTAGGGACTCAAAAGTGACGTCAGAGATGAATAATGAAAATTATGCAACTATGAGCTCGCATTTTATGATTATCAGCCCACTCACGGTAAAAACTGAAAAAAAATTTTGGTTGCAGATAGTAGAATTTTGCGGTTATTTATGGAAGGTTACCATATATACCTGTAAAATTACCATAAATTACCGGAATTTTTCATAAATTTCCGGAAATTTAAAAAAATGAATGTTGGGTAAGTGACCATATTCACCTGTAAGATTACCATGAATGACCGACATTTTTCATAAATTTCCGGAAATTTATGGAAATTTAAAAAAATGAATTTTGGGTATTCCATGGTAAGTTACCATATTTACCTGTAAAATTACCATAAATTACCAAAATTTGCCATGAATTTCCGGAAGTTTATGGAACATTTTCATAAATTTCCGGAAATTTATGGAAATTTTTGAAAATGAATTTGGGCTAAGTTACCAGATTCACCTGTAAAATTACCACAAATTACCGAAATTTTCCATAAATTTCCGGTGATTTATGGAAATTTAAAAAAATGTATTTTGGATAATCTATGATAAGTTACCATAAATCACCTTTAAAATAACCATAGATTAGGTTAACATTAATTTCATGCTTCATTATACAAAATCTAATATGGACTGAAATCATGACTGTATTACGAGAAATGCCGCAAAGGTGTACAGTTTCGTGAATATTACCGATATAAATTGTGCGTTCGAAAGAGGCGCCTTTTTGTACCATATACTGAAGATCCATTACTGAGAGGTTATTAAATATAAATAAAGTTACTGAAGGATATGCTGTTTATTATTTCAAATTATTTAAATAATTTTTATCGATTTGAAATAACATGTAAAAGACACGACACGGAAAAAAGTAGATGCACTGCAACCTCTGAATAAGCCCTCTCCAAATAAGACCGCTTCTCCTAATCTTCGCTCGGAAGTTGCCCCCACTACTTCACGCACCTAGAATCGGAGGCGAACCTCCGAATAAGACCGCGCTTGGAAATTACGTTTTGATCTTAATTTATGCTTTCAATAATAGTATAGTAATGCAAATTTTAATTTACTTTGAGAACAATTTTATTGATTTAGTTTTCATTCCAAAAGAATAATTTTAAGTTTTGAAGATTTCAAAATGCGTGGAAAAAGAATATGAAAAACTTTGAGACAATTTTTTTTCAGGATATAACAAATTTTAGGTAAACTGAATTTTGCCGGGTGTCAGGAGAATGAAAGACATGTTTTCAAGATTCATGAGAAAATTTTTAATGATTGTTTTGTAATGAATTATAAGAGAAAACCAAAAAATGTTACAAAACATTTTTAATTATTTACTAAAATTTTTAAAAAGAGTGTAAAAGATTTTGAAGCAAAATTTTGCAATTTTGCCGTATAAAATTTTTCTAGAAAAAAGAGTAAGTTTAAGAGATATTCAGAAGTTTTGAAACGATTCAACAGTAATTGAAACTTTGGAAGATTTTGAAGAATTTTTCAAAATTTAATGAACACGAAAAAAAGTTTAGGTTGCTAGGAAAAATTAAAATGATTTTTTACCTCGAAAGATTGATTTTAAGAGATTATTCAAAAGGATTTCAAAATATATGTCGAATTGTCAAAGAAGAATCTGAAATATTTTCTGGCAATTTTTTTGATGTTTTCAGAATTTAAAAAAAAAGCAGGAAAAATTTGGATTATTTTCAAAGATTAAAAGGTTTAGAAGATCTGAAAAGATTAGAAAAAACACAATTTTCTTAAGATTCGTGTTGAAGAGAAAATTTTAAAACAAATTTTAACATTTCAAATGATTTACTAAAATATCGAAGAAGATTCTAGGAGATTTTAAAGCAAACTTTTTCAAATAGGCAAGATTGAAAAATAAAAAAAATCGAGTAAATTCAAGAAATATTTAGAAGAATTGAAGAGATTCAAAAAGAATTTCAAACTTTGAAAGATTTTCAGAAATGCAGATTTTCAATGTTAAAAAAAAATTCAGAAGCTTCAAAAAAATTTCAAATAGTTTTAAAAGAATAAAGAAATTTTTTTTACATTTTGAACGATTTTTCAAGATTTCAAGAAAAATTCGAGGCGGTTGAAAATAATTTTAGGAATTTACGAGGTTTTAAATAGATCAGAAACATTTAAAAACTTGAAAACATTTCCGAAAATTTATAAAATATTTCTTGATTTCTTCCAAACTTCTAAAAGTCCTAATCATCTTCTAAAAGACTCGACTTTTTCTTAACATTTTGTAAAATTCTATAAAATGAAATAAATGTCTTTAAAATCTTCTAGATTCTTTTATGACACATCTGAAATATTTAAAAATCTTGTTTAATTACCTTAAAATTCGTATAAAAATTATATTCATATAAATTTAAAAAACAAGCTGATAATACTTAATTTCTTATTCTCAGTTCTCAGAATTTAATTTCAGCTCGAATTTAAATATTCAAGACCACACTTCATCTTAAAAAACATTTTATTTTCATTTTTATTTTTAATAAAGTAGTCCTTATTTGTTAATGAAACGTAAAAATTAAAAAAAAGTAAAATTTTAAGACAAACAACGCACGATGTGAAGAATTGAAAATTCAAGTTTTGATCGCACAAAAAAATAATGAAAAATCTAAAATGAATTTTCAACCAAGTGGTTGAATTTTCATACCGAAATACTCATTTTCAACAAAAAAGTTAATTTTCAACCAATTAGTTCGATTTTCTACTATTTTCAAACCCAAAAAAACGAACTTTTGACAAAAGAGTTGAATTTCCAACGAAAAAGTTAATTTTCAGCCTAGTAGTTGAATTTTCTACCAAAATATTTGATTTTCTTTCACCCTTAAAAAAAAGAAAATTTGAAAAAAATGGTTAAATTTTCAATCAAGGAAATGAATTTCCAACTAAAATTATGAATCTTCAGAAAAAAAAACAATGAAAATTTTTTCCAACCAAACAGTTGTATTTTTAAACAAAATATGAGATGTTTTTACCTCGAATTAATTTTCAATCAAACAAAAAATTTTTCTGAACAAAAGAGATGAATTTTTAAGCTGAAAGGATGATTTTTCATCAAAAAAGTTAATTTTTATTTAAATAGTTAGATTCTCCACCAAAATAGTATAGTTTTTAACAAAATATATAATTTTTTACCCGAATGATTGCATTTTCATACCGAAGATATTCATTTTTAACAAAAAAGTAATTGCCAACCAACTAATTGAATTGTCTACCATTTTCAAAACAAAAATAGTTGAATTTTCAACAAAAAAGGTTAATTTCAAACTTAATAGTTGAGTTTTCAACATCCTCCTCCAAAGAAAAAACAATTAGAAACAAAATAGTTAAGTTTTCGACCAATGAAATGTATTTTCGACTAAAATTTTGAACCTTCAACAAGAAAAAAATGAATTTTCAACAGAAAAGTTGAATTCTCAACTGAAAAAGATTTTTTAGACACTTTTTTTAATCAAACAGTTTTATTTCTAACAAAAAATATGAGATGTTTTCATTTGAAATTAATTTTCGAACCAAAAAGAATACTTTTGAAAAAAAGAGCTGAATTTTCATCAAGAAAGTTACTTTTCATTCAAATAGTTAGACTCTCCACCAAAATAAATAAGTTTTTAGCAAAATACATGCATTTTTAACCAAGTGATT
Organism: Andricus quercusramuli; assembly: GCA_932178445.1. Classification (NCBI taxonomy): domain Eukaryota; kingdom Metazoa; phylum Arthropoda; class Insecta; order Hymenoptera; family Cynipidae; genus Andricus; species Andricus quercusramuli. The sequence continues at coordinate 11,470 of CAKNXH010057544.1, read as the reverse complement.
GTATTTTCACACTAAAAATATTAATTTTCAACTACAATTATGAATCTTTAACCAAAAAACTGAATTTTTAACAAAGTAGTATAACCTTCGAACGAATATTTGAATTTTCAACTAGAAAATACAAATTTATAAAAAAATAACTGAAACCTCTACAGGAATTTTTTTACCAAAAAAAGAGATGAATTTTCAAACCAAAACAACACTTTTTAATATAATAGTTAAATATTCAACAAAAATATTAATCATTTCTCAACTAACTAGTTGAATTTTTTACCAAGATAGTTTAATTTTTAACAAAATACATGAATTTTAATCAAAATGTATGAATTCTCAATTAACAATATAATAGTTGATATTATTTCAAACATGCAAGATTTAAATTTTAAATCCAACACAGTGTTGAAATTAACCTAAAAAGACGATTTTTCAACAAAATAGCTGAATCATTATCTAAATCAGATTATTTTATACCAAAAAAGTTCAATGTTTAAAACAAAGAGAATGATATTTTTCAACCAAAATGTATGGATTTTGAAATGAAAAAACCGAAGTTTGATCCAGAAGAGAAAAAAAATGTCCACCAAATAATTGAACTTTTCGTCAAAATACATGCATGTTCCACCAAACAGTTAAATCTTCAACCAAAATATGTGAATTCTCATCGAAAAATGTAATAGCTGGCATAATTTTAAATAAAAAAAGGATTCTAATTTAAAATCAATCACCGATTAATTCAATAAAAAAATATAAATAAAAAAAAAATCTGAATGCTCCACCAAAAGCGAATTATTTTCTATCCATAACTGACCAATATCTCTCTTAATAGGAGATATACAAAAAGTTACTTTTTGAAAAGGTAACGAAGTTACTCTAAAAGTTACAAATAACGTAACTTTCCAGTAACTTAGTTACTTTTTTCGAAAAACAAGAGTATAAATAATGAAAACTTCCAAAATTAATTATTCAAACTTGAAGCGTAATTAAACAATCTCAGACTTTGTTTACATTTTTTCCGAATTTTCTGGTATCTCTGTGAGGAAACAAGTATTCAACGTATTATTTTGAAAGTAAATGAAGTAAGGTGAAATTGATGGAGTGTGTAAATAATTTTCGTTTTTTCATTTTAAACCAGGAAATTGTACATGAGTTTTGTTGGCGGATATGACCTAGTATTATCTAGCATTGTGTGACTTAGCCTGTGTGGATAAATTTCACATTATTTCCTTTTTATTGATTCAAAAGAACGGAAATTTTACGCAAATGCTTTCTTTTATAAATTTTGTTTTTTCTCACGTCGCAGATTTTTATAAGACTACTCGAATTGATACTAGCATTACATATACCGAAAAAGTAGCTAGAAAATGTTAAATGAAATTTTTCAATACAAAAAATTTCTTCTATGCTTCCAAAAGTCTGAAATATCTTTCGATTGGATTTGAAATTATTATACCAATATTATTATTATATGTAT
>CAKNXH010057543.1:27903-44055 GCA_932178445.1 Andricus quercusramuli | reverse complement strand
TTTCAGACGGTTTTTCTCAATTTTAGCTGTTGTCCGCAAATGGAAAAGTTGATTTTAATTTTTTTTTCAATACCTCTTAATAGTACCTTTGAACTAGGGGGGGTTAAAAAGGTCACCCCCTCTTCGTTTTGGGGGAGAACTCACCGTCTATCCTCGACAGGGCGATTTTCAGACGGTTTTTCTCAATTTTAGCTGTTGTCCGCAAATGGAAAAATTAATTTTAATTTTTTTTTCAATACCCCTTAATGGTACCTTTGAAATAGGGGGGGTTAAAAAAGTCACCCCCTCTTCGTTTTGGGGGAGAACCCACCGTCTATCTTTGAGAGCATGGTTTTTCCGGGTTTTTGTCGCTGGAATTGCCTTAGCAAATACAGAAACGGGTTCTGTGCATTTTTTTTATATTTTTGGACAATATATAATCCAAAAATTAAAAAAAAAAAAAATTCGTCAACTGACGTCTGAAACTTCAGTCCAATCTTTAAAAGAATTACATTTCGAACGATTTTTAAAAATTTCAAGAAAAATTCGAGACAGCTACAAATATTTTCAGGAATTCAAGAGGTTTTGAATAGATTTAAAATATTTAAAAACTTGGAAGCATTTCTGAAAATGTATCAAATATTTTTTATTTCTGCCAAACTTTTTTTTCCGGAAAAGCAAAATGATAAAATCTTTCTTTGGTCCAGCTGAATAAATGGCAGATTTGACATATTCAACTTTTTTTTTAAATGTGTGCCTAGGACTCAATCCAAAAAAAACATGTTTTTACACATTTTCAAAAAAGTTGAAACTGAGCAAAAAATCAATTTTTGAATTTCATAATTTTTGATTATTGTTCACTAGTAAAAGCTGTAAATGTAACAAATTTGTCATAATTTTCGTACCAATAGGAAATATTTTGAATTTAAAATCGTTAAATTTTACATTGCAGTTGATAAATTTGGAATATTCCATTTTTAAATTAGGTAGGTATACAAAGTGTTCACATTCTAATACTTATTTAAAAAGTCCCATATATTTTGTAATGTTATGGGGGTAGCTGAAATATTTTATTTTCAAATATCGTGTATTTCAAAAGAAAAGGGGAAAGAGGGGAAGCTTTTTGAGAATGGGGAAAAAGGGGAATTTGAAGAAAAGAGAGAGAGAGGAAAAAGGGGAATTTTAAGAAAAAAGAGAGAGAGGAAATTTCTAGAGGAATTAATAAAAAAGTATATAATAAGGCTAATTATTAAGGTTTAAATATTATTTGTACTATTATTAATTAAATAATATCAATAAATGTTAAAAATTTGTAACAATTGCAATTGTTTATAAAATTAATTAATTACATTAGCAAAATAAACAGTAGAGAAATATGAATACAATTCAAACTGTTTTCAAAATACTCATCTTTATATTCAATTTTCCTATTAATAAATTACATGTTTTTATGCATTTTTTATTATCAATAATTACAGCTGCGCTTTTTATTAGTGAAAACCATGTTCTTCTTTTATTTTTATTAAAAGTATCAAGCTTCAAATAAATTTTAGTATTTTTGCTATACATAACAATGCAAACACGGGCCTACGCGTTCGGAACGCCATCTATTGGATTTATTTGAACTACGATTTGACTGATTCGACGCATGCGCAGTAAGGCTGGACAGCAGAATGAGCGAACCTTGCTACAACAAAGATGATGGTTAATTCCACATGGTGCCATGGTGGCGGCGGTCGCGGCATCAGTTTTTATCCCAATTATTTTTTTTTTCATCTCAGCAATAGTGTTTCGAGAAAACAAACCTATGCAAATTTTCCGTAAGTATAATTTCCATCTTATCATAATCTAAAAATTATCGAAGTTATATATTTTTGTAGATATCAAGCATAAAATTTGTTCAGTAAAAAGTGAGGTTGCGTTGAAGAGTAAAACAATTTTTTGTAATATCTGAAATAAAATATCCAGAATAGAGAAACACAAATGTTGACTTTAAAAAAATGTTTTAATTTTCTTCAAATTCCACATGGTCTAATTATATTTTCAATTAATATGCATATTGTTCGATAAAGTCCAATAACAAAATTATTGGACTCTTACCTTTTCCGGAAAACATAACCTCTAAACATTTTATAGATTTTTAATATTAATCTTAAAATAATAACTTCATGGGCTCTGCAGAAAATTACTCGTTTCAAATAATTACATCCAATATGAAAAATCTCATGCTTTTATATCTAACGTTCCATAACCTCAAAAATTGGAAAAAATAGCTAAACATTTCCAAATTTGTCCGTATAGCTACAATTTAATTTTAATTTTTTTAATTTGCAACGTTATTTTGTTCATTTCGAATTATATTTAAAACTATAAATATATAGTAAACGCACAGAAATACTAAGTACAAAACATGGAAAACCGAAATTTCTTTAATTTTTTCAATTATTAAATTTTTATACAAAAAATATTTTTCTAATAATTATATTTATTTTAATTGTAGGTTTATATTATGAATGAAAACAGGGCTCATTAAAACGATTATAAAATAAAATTTGAATAATAGTTAAATTTATATAACATTTAAATTGTATTTAAAAATTATTTGATAATTTATTTTTGAATAACGAAAAAAGATTCAAAAGAATTCAGAAGGAATTTAGTGACTCAAAACTTCAATCCGGTTTGTGGAACTTTCCGGATTCATGAATATTTTAGTTCCTACTTATAAAAAGAAGCTCTAGAAACAGCGAAAATAAGTAACAAAAAAAACGGTTAATCTTAATCAAGTATTTGTGTTTTCAATAAAAAAAAAAAATGAAATTTTTCTCAAAATAGATGGTTTTTCAAACCAAAAAGGCGAATTTTCAACTAAGAAAGATCAATTTTCTTCTAAATCTGGAATACTTAACTTTTCAGTTGAAAAATTTTATTTACAACAGCAACAAAAAGAATTTCTAACCAAAGAGATGAATTTTTAGCTGAAATGATGAATCTTTAAGAAAAATTAATAATCAATAGAAGATTTCAAATTTCTACCAAACAGATAAATTTTTCAACAAAAAAGATGACTTTTTAACCAAGAAGACTAATTTTCTACCTAAAAAGACGATTTGTAAACAAAATACATAACTTTTCAATCTAATACTTGATTTTTGAACTAAAAATATAAATTTTCAATCAAAACTGGAATAGTAAAGTTTTCAATTAACAAAATAACTTTTTAATTCAAAATTGAAATAATTTTCAACTAAATAGTTTAATTTTTAACCAAAAATGGAATATTTGAATTTTTAGTTAAAAAAATGAATTTGCAAGCAAGAAAAAAAGAACTAATTTTCAACAAAATAGTAGAATATTTAACCAAACCCTATTAATTTCAAACAAACTGTTACATTTTTAACAACAACAAAAATGAAATTTAGAACAAAATAGATGATAAAATAATTTGCAACTAAAAAAATAACTAATTGCCAACAGCATAGTAAAATGTTTAACCAAAACCGGTTATTTTTAATCCAACTCTTGGATTTTTAATCCAGAAAAGATGAGATTTCGAACAAAATACATGAATTTTAAACGAACTTATTTAATTTCAAAACCAAAAAGACTAATTGTCTACAAAAAAAGTAGAATTTGCAACCCAAAAATATGATTTTTTAACCAAAAAGTTTAATTTTCTACAAAATTGCTGAATTTTCAAGCCCACCAGGTGAATTTTCAACCAAGAAGATTAATTTTCTCCGAAAAAAATATGAACTTTTTATCAAAAGACATGAATTTTTAATAAACTTATTTAATTTTTAAGTTCAAGAGACGAATTGTCTACAAAAAAGTAGAATTTTCAATCCAAAAAGATGTTTTTTCAACCAAAAAGATGAATTTTCAACAAAATTAGTTAATTTTAAAGCAAAAAAAAAAAACGAATTCTCTACAAAATACGTGAACTTTCAAGGCGAGAATATAAATTTTCAACCAGAAAGATGAATTTTTGACGAAGAAGATTAATGTTCTACTAAAAAAGACGAATTTTGAACACAATACATGCATTTTTAACGAACTTATTTAATTTTCAAGTCAAAAAGACGAATTGTCAACAAAATACATAAATTTTTAAGTAAACAGTTGCATTTTTAACCAAAAAAATTGCAATTATGATAAAAATAGACGAATTTTCAAACTAGAAAAGATTAATTTTCTACCAAAACTGGAAGAGTTAAATTTTCAGTTGAAAAAGTTGATTGTCAGCCAAAAAAGAACGCATTTTCAAAAAAAAAAAGTTACATTCTCAACCAAAAAAATGACTCTTCGTCAAAAAACATTAGTTATTAACAAAGTAGTTCAACTTTTAACCAACTAGTTGAATTCTCAACCAAAAAAAGATAAATTCTCCAAGAAAAATTTAATAGCGAATGTTTCATCAAGAAAATATTTTAATTTTAGATCAATAACAGTTAAATTCAACCAAAAAGGATAATTTTTAAATAAAACTGTTGAATTTTCATTAAAATAATTAAATTTGCAACCAAACAGTTACATTTTTCAAAGATAAAGATGAAATTTCTACCCAAAAAGATGAATTTTCACCCAAAAGCTTTTTCAGTCGAGTATGAAAAAAAATGTTAACCAAATTGTTGAATTTTCTGCCCAGAAAAGTTCATTTTTAAGCAAATAGTTTAATTTTCTGTCTTAAAAATTAATATTCAGTGGAAAATGTAATTGCTGATATTTCTATTGACAAAAATTTGTAATCAAAAGCAGTTAAATTACACCAAAAAGACAAATTTTCAGGGAAATAGTTGAATCATCAACCTAAAAAGATTAATTTTCAAGCAAGCAGTGGCATTTTTAAACAAAAAATAGTGAATTTCTACAAAAAGAGTTGAGTTTTCAACCAAGAAATATGTTGTTGTCGAGAAGGAAACAATTTTTCAACCAAATTCTTGAATTTCAATAAAAAAATAGTTTGATTTTCTGAAGAATTATTGAATTTTCATCACAATAATTAAATTTGCAACCAAGCATTTGCATTTTTATCCTAAAAAGATGAATTTCCAATTATTTTTTTAACGATTTTCGTGTATAGTTCCGATTTTCGGCACCTGAGGGCGAAATGGTCGACTACTATTCCCAATCAGTAAGTCTACCACTCACTAGGAGGCGCTACAGAACTGTCATAAATGCCCGCGAAATTCGAACTGAAACTAAGTAAAGTAAAGTTTTTGAAAGAAATTTATAACAAATTAAAGAAAAAAAATATAAAACATGGGCAGCAGAGTAATAAAAAGTAGAACTGCAAAGTTTGAAAACATTATTGAAAAGTAAAAAGAAGTATTTGTTAGAGAATTCAGTTCTGAACAGTAAAAAAATCTACCCTGTTGGTCAAAACTTCGCTTTCTACCAAAAAGAAAGACTTTGAATTCTGGAAGAAGTATAATATTTTTGATATTTTATAGGATAAAAACAATACTTTCAAAAAACACGGACTATTTTTAGTACATGTATTTTTAAAGCAAAAATGTGCAAGTAGAAAGCAAGAATCGCAGTCCGAAACATAAAAAAAATTATTTTCACACTTCAAAAATTCAAATCTTTTTAAATCCGTTTGTTCAAAATCGAAAGGTTCCGCAAACCGGATTTCCAGATTCTAATTACATTTAATTCGTTTGAATCTTTTTTTATTTGCTGTTAAACCGCAGCTTCTTTTATTCCCTTTTTCTACTTGTTTTCAGAGTCTTGATCGATATACTTGGGACAGTCTGAAGTTCTCAAGCTTTAATAAATCAAAAAACGTAGAAAAAATCGACAATGCCAACCCGGCAGAGGCCATCTCACCGGCAAAAAAGATCCTCGGCCGAAATGACATGCGACCCAAAACAGGACGCCACATTTGAGCCAAGATCAAAACGAAAAAGGAAGTCAAATACGACTTCAGAAATAGAAATGGAAATCGAATATGTCCCTCGAAGAGGTCGATCTTCTTTGTCGAAACTAAAACCGCAAACGGAAGAAATAAATGGCTCAAAATATACACTCGAACCAGGAGCCAATCGAAGAAGTCCCTCGAATGAAAGGTTCGAGTCCGAACTACAAAAAAAGCCAAATACAGAAACAGAAAGTGGACAAAAATCGGTTAGACGCAGAGGTCGACTTCCTTCATCACTGCCTTGTCCCAACCAACGGGCAAAATTGGCCCGGGAAAACCGCAGAAAGAAGAACGAGTACATCCAAAAAATCGAAAATACACTCGAGCTTTTGGAAAAGGAGAACAAAATCTTCAGTGATGTGGTGGAGAAGCAGAAGGCTGATATTAAACGACTGGAGGCTGAGGTTGTCTATCTGAAGAGTGTTCTTCACAGCAAGAAGAAAATTAACGGACTTTTGAAGTCTATGAATGCAAATTTGCAAAAATTCCGGGTAGCAGAGGAAGAAGAGGAATCGTTCAAAGCTATTCACGAATTGAATCTCGCGCATGATTTCTGTGCAAAGGATGACGATACAATTGACGAGAGTACTGAGATTTTTGATAATTGGACGCCACTTGATGAAATAGAGATGGTAGATTTTTCAACCCTAGGGAGTTTGTTTCCAAACGAGGAAATTTTCATGCAAAATCTTGAAAGTAGTGTAGAATTTTGCCCCGATATGAATCCATGACTCTTTCGAGAGCTTGAGATTCTTAATTCGGAAGGCTAGATAGAGGAATCGAAATCATGTAGAAATTATTCGGGAGATTTTATTTTAATTTTTTTTTATCATTTGGAATAATAGAGAGTTGCCCACTGAAATTAGAGAACTGTGGGCACTTCTAATTTTTTTTTTTTTTAGTTAATTCTAAAATTCAATTCGGAATCGGGTGGTCCAAAAATGCCCTGGGAATTTTTTTTGCGCTTTTTTCTGAAAAAGTTATGTTTATGGTGAAGTTTAAATAAATTGTTTGAAACAATTTTCCCTTAGAATAGAGTTAGAACGTCGCGGTTTTTTCTTCAACGTAAATAATTTTTTAAACTATTATTTTTCATAATATTCTCGTAAAAGAATGCTAGAAAGTAGAAGTTTTTTCTACAATTTTCCACTTTTTGCTGAGGTTGCGGTAATAATTATTATATTTTTTCCTGACTAAAAGATAAAAAAACCCAAAAATTTCAGAAAAAACTGCAGCTTTCTAGCATTACTCTAAACCAAGATAGTTACGACTAATAATAAAATTGTTTAAACAATTCTTTTTGTTAACTTGCCTTAATTATCATCTCACTAAGTAAAAATTTGGACAAAAAGCTTAAAAAATTCAGAAAAAACGGCAATTATCTAGGATAACCATAGGGGAATATAGTTATAAATCATAATTATTTATTTAAACAATTATTTTTGTTAAATTTCATGAATTATCATTTAAAAAAATATATATATAATAAATTTTTTAAAAATGGATCACCCTGATGTAGAATATTTTAAAATTTAATATTTATTTTTCGAAATCTAGAAAAAATCCACTGTTAAAATTTTAATTTGAAAACTTTTACTTTTCAGTATTTTTTTTATTTTCTTTCAAACTTGACAAATATTAATTGTCTTGAAATCCTATAAGATAAATTATAAAATTTCAAATTAAAAGCGCTTGAATTATATTTTGTTTAATTCAGTGTAATTTTAGATAAAGATTTTTATTAATTTGAAATTATTTTTCAAAATTAGATGTACCCAATTAAAAATTTTGCGCTTCAGATTTTAATTGCTGGTTAAAAGAAATTCTTTTGTAAATAATTGAAATTGTTTTGTTTTGAAGACTTGAGTTTGAAACTTTTAAGTACTTTTTGCTTAGATTTAAATGGCCAGTTAGCTTTATTTTTGAATTCCTGAAGAGTATTTTTTTATTAAGATTTGGCGTCGATTTATTATATTTTTAATTGAGGTTTCAGCTTTTATTATACAAAGTGTATAAGATACATTTATACTTTAATATATTTTGAAAACTGTGGAGAGAAAATCCTAAAATTAATCGAATCCTTTGAGCTAAAGGAAAAAAATCAGAAAAAAATTTTGAAATTGGTTAATATATTCTCAATAGTGGAAAATTAATTTTATTTTTAAGCAAAGTATTCAGTTTTCTCACCTAATAATATTTTTGCAATGTTGAAAATAAATTTCGGCTTTATAGATGGAAGGTTGCGTGTTCGATTCTTGCTGTCTGCATTTTTTTTATTCATTCAAATGTTTATAAATATAATTTCGTTTGATAATCCTCAAAAAGTATGCAAATAATATTTTTAATGCCTTTTATTGTTGAAAAATGACGATTTAATTTTATTGTGTTTTAGGTAAACGAATAATATTTTTTTTTAATGTTCATATTCGTATTTCGAACCTTTCGAATTTTTTTTTTAATTCATATATTTGGGTAGAAGTGTGATCTTACAAATTACAATTTTTTTATTGTTAAATTTAACCGCTTTTATTTGAAAATTAAAAATTTTGTAGGTAGAAATATCAACGATTACATTTCTCGTTGAAAATCAATTTTTTATTTGAAAATTAAACTACTCGCTTTAATATTGAACTACTTCGTTAAAAATGATTCTGCTGTTGATAATTCATAATTATAGTTCAAATTTCTTTTTTTTTTGTTGGTTGAGAATTAACATTTTTGTTGAAAATTCAACAGTTTGGTTCAATTTTTTTTATTACTTGTCTGGAAAATGTTTTTTGTTTGAAAATTCAACTCTTTTCTTGAAAATTTATATCTTCCGGTAGAAATTTGATCTTTTTCAGTTAAAAAAGCAACTGTTTGATTTTAAATTTAATTATTTTTTTTTAAATTTAACAATTGTATTCAGAAATTATCCTTTCAAATTAAAAGTCCATCTGTTTTATTAAAAAATGGTAATATTGGGTTGAAAATTTGACTATTTTGCAACCGTTCGCTTAAAAATTAATTTTTTGGTTAATGTTGGTTGAAGATTCGTAATTTTAGTTCAAATTTCCTTATTTTTTGTTTTATTTAAAAATAATCTTTTTGGTTGAAAATTTATCTTTTTAGTTTCTAGAACTTAAAAATTAATTTTTTGGTCAACGATTAATATTTTTGGTTCAAAATGTAATTTTTTGTTCAAAATTCGTTTTTTTTTTAACTTTAAATTCACAAAAAAGAATTCCGATTAGTTCCAGATTATGGCAGAATTTTTATATTTACAGTTTTTGCTTCTTATTATTTTTGTTTCATGGAAATTTTTTTTTCTTGGTGTTAAAACGTTGAAAATGGCAAAAAAAAAACAAAGATTTAAGGAGAGAAATTTTCTTCCCAAAAGGCAAAATGACAATATGGATGTTTCTTTGGCGCAAGCTGAAAAAATTTTATGTTCGTTAGACATTCAACATTTTCCAAAATTTGTGCTAAGACTCAATCCAAAAGAACATTTATTTTGCACATTTTCAAAAAACTAAATTGAGCAAACCATTTTTATTCTTTTTATTATTTTTCACTAGTGAAAGCTGTATATTCGAAAAACTCATCATAATTTTTGAAGCAATAGGAATTTTTTAACATTTTTAATAAAACGAAAGAAGAGAAGAAATTAACGGATTTAAAAAAAAAATCGCTTTTCACATGTTAACCTACAAACTTTCCCGCAGCTCAAACGATTCGATTAATTTTAGTATTTTCAATTCTCCCTAGTGTTGAGTTATAATTCCTTAGGTCTTCTATTATGAATGTATTCATGATTTTTTAAAATGATAAATGTAAACAAGAATTGTTTATTAATGTGAAAAACATATATTTAAAAGCAGAATACGTTAGTTACACCAAAGGTACATTATATTATTTTTAAACGAATATTCTCAATACAATTTTATATTTTGTGATTGTTAAGCTTTTAAATATATTTAAAAAATACCAATTCTAAATTGTGTCGTATTTACAATAAAACCCCACAGTCATTGTTACCAGCGAAAGACGGATTTCTTTGTTGAGTTGCCAGCACTTACAAATGCTGCCAACTTGAAGAAAACATTCTGAAAGTTTTCTGCAGCCAAAGTCAAATAAAATTTAAAAATGAAAGTCGAAATTCTCGAAAACATTTGTTCCGACTTATTTCAAATAATTGCTGATTACGGATCAAGTAAAAACCATTTAATTATCAATAATTGTAAGACAGAAGGAGAAAACTCATCTTATTTTTTTTCTTGGTCGAAGTGTCTATGATAATATTTGTGGTACCCGCAACGAATTTTCGGAAGGGCCGCAGTGCGCCAGTGCTTAGAATTCATCATGTATTCGAAGACCCACGACTTGATGATTGTAAACCTAAAGATTGCGAAATACGTCCCGAAATATAGAAAAAAGGGTGGAAAATCGATATGTCAATTTTCTACCCTTTTTTCTCCACTTCGGGACCTATTTCGCAAACTTTAGGTTTACCATCATCAAGTCGTGGATCTTCGAATACGTGATGACTTCTGTGAATGCTTCTATGATGTCAGAATTGTGAGTAAGAAATAAATTTGCGAACGATTCTCGCTGTTCAAATGTTGTCTGCTCTCCGGAGATTTCTCCCTTTCCGAAAATTATTATTTTCAGTAAAAATAATAATTTCCGCAGCAAAAGGCTTCATTTTTCAGAATTTTATTGACTCGAGGATCTCGCAAAATCCCGGATATTTCACAAGTTTTTTCTTTCGTCCCCAAATACTTGGGGAAAAAATATATATTGGTTATTATCATGATAATATAGGTTCCTATCATTCCTACATAGTTGTTGTCAACTTCTCGCCATAGACTATGGAAATATCCGAAAATGAAAGTTGCGTTCCGTCACATATTTACGAGACGGTCCATCACGCACCCTCGAGTTGGCTTATCCCCTCCTTCGTCAAATCCAAGCGCGCGCGCAATTTAAATGAACAGTGCATGCTGTCGTGCACCGTGACGAATGTGCTGAGAGAAACCTTCTGCTCACATTCAGGGCTGTCTTCATTCCGTTCATCGTGAACCTTCCGGATAAAAAATAAAATAATGAGCATGATGAAATAATTGCTAAAACTAATAAAAAAGTAATAATAATAAATAAACCCTACCGAAGGTGTTTTTGCGTTGTCGTCGCGGTAGGGTTTGAGCTTTCCTCTAATGAATTTGACGGCTATGTTGGCTGTAGCATTGCTACTGACAGGGTTTCCCATACCGACAGGTTTATAACGAAGAGGAAAGAGACTAAGAGGAACACCAAAAACCCATTCATCATGGTGAAGTTTTTAAAGCTAAATTGACGGTGGTCGCTTCCCGAGGATCGTCGGGGCGCCCCTGGTGCAACCGCTGGGGGTGGCAGCATGCAAGCTGGTGGTGGTGAGCTACGTGATGGACAGGTAGATTTCACCGGGATACCCGTACAGACTACTGTCCAGCCAGAACATCGGCAAAAAGCGGTAAGCAGCAGAACATCAGCTGCGCCTGCGGAGGATTTTCAGCTGGGATCCCCCAGCCGACCACTTCCACAGGAATGCCACGGCAGCGCATCAACTTTCAAACCCATCATGATGAGTACTTGATGCGCTACCAATTTTAACACGAGACGAGAGCGACCACATCTTCTCTCGACGGGATGGTCTTTCGCCAATACTTTGTAGCGAATTTCCCGGAAATGAGAACAGTAACCCAAGACGATCTTGAACAGCGAAGGCGTAAGATTATACATAGGAACCACCTCCTTAGAATAACCATCAACCGGATAAGATCGGAGGTTGAAAATGCATTCTGCCAGCAACTCCACGGTGTGCAGGCCAAAAAGAGGATTTAGGTGGACGCCGGAAATGAATGGAGACGTGATCAGATAACACCCTTAGGCCACATCACGGGGCGGACACGTCAGGGGCGAACAACATCGTCTCTTCTTGAGTCTTCATCCCGAGCTGGCCAATAGAGTGACTGAACAACATCTGGTTGATCAATTAAGAACCATCAGGCGGCGCCACCTTATATCCGAGATCGAAATAAGTAACATCGAAAGACAGGTGCAAAAACAACTAGCAGCACCTGTAGTGCACCCCACAGATGCGGAGGAAGGGAAGGTTCATATACTCGTGACACGAGACGTTATAGACGAGCGTGTGCCAGGATGATGAGCATAACACTCAGAGGCCAAGCTAACTATGCCCCAAGAAAGATGTCAGACCCTCCATGAAAGTTTCGACTTCAAGATGAGATTAGTAAAATGAGATCAAAACTGGGACGGTTGTACCAATCTCGAAAGGGCGATCGGTCTCAGAGACTGACTCGCCACGTGGAGGAGATCCTCCGCCCACATAACAGCAGTTCAAGAACATCTACGAACCTGGACGAAGTGATGGACTATGTTAAACAGAGGCTCATGATGCTGTCAGCGCGACTGCGACGATTTAAGAGAGCGATCACGAAGACGAATGACAATAGGACTTTTGTAGCAGACAAAAACCGTTTCTATCGCGGACTTCAGATGCCAAAACAAAACTCCAAATTATTCTGAACCACCTAGGGCCGAGGAAATAGTCAGATACTGGTCAAGCATGGTTGCCTGGGATGCATAGTCTATCCATCTCAGCCTCCTATGTGCCTCGTATCCTAAAGAGTGCTAAGAATTGGAAAGCGCCTGGTGTGGATGGGATGAACAGCTTCTGATACAAATACTTGGAGGTTCTGAACCCCACCCTTGCTGGGGCCTTTCAAAACATCTTGGAAAACCCAGATCACTTGCCCTCTTTTATGATCATTTCTGACTTCGTCTATAAATATTGTGAGAGGAAGAACGTACTCTCCGAAAAACAACAAGGTCGCTGTCAAGGCTCCCGTGGTTGCAGGGACCAAGTAACGATTGACAGTGTGGTTGCGTCGCAAAAGAAACACCACCAATGCAATTTGCACATGGCCTACATTGACTACCAACAGGTATTTCCCTCCATATCCCACGATTATTTACTTGAGGTCCTTGAGACGTATGATATCTGTCCGGCGTCATCCAATTTTTGGATCGCGCTATGCACACGTGGTGCACAAGGATTAAATGTCTTAGTCGTGCGATGATGAGGGATACCCGGTCCTGGCTCATTAAACGAGGAATCTTCCAGGGCGATTCATTCAGCGCACTATGGTTTTGTTTAGCATTGAACCCACTAAGTTGGATACTGAACAGCACGTCCTATGGGTTCAAAATTGAGGTCGGAACTGAATAGCCTACTTAACATCTTGCTGCAATTCTCCTATGACATCGGGATGTCTCTGGGTTTGGACAAATGCAGAAAGCTGCATTTGTCCCGTGGAGAGATAAATGTTCCACTGATACTGGACGACCACGCTCTGACTGAGGCAATGCCTGATGAAGAATCGTACAGGTACCTTGGCATATTACAGGCGAGGGGTCTACTCCACTCTGCAACCAAGAAGGCGCTTAAGGCTGTTGTTTGGGGTCGCTTCAGTCGGATTCTGGCGTCTGGCCTCAGTGCGAAGAACATGAAAAAGGCAATTACACCCATGCCATTCCTCTCCTAACATATCCCTTTGGTTTGGTCACATCACTGACCTCGAGAGGCTTAACAGAATCATCTGCATGAAAATGTCTGAGTACCGAATGCACCAGAAAAGACAGCTGTAGAGAGAATAGTTTTGCCACGCAAGCTTGGATGCAGAGGGATTTTGGATGTTCGTCGATTGTGTGACTCTCAGGTAACGCAATTACACGAATATTTCCAAAACAGGACTAACATCTCACTCTACAACTACATCTATAGAGTTGACCTGCATACCCCCTTAAAACTGGCAACTGTTGATTTCCAGAACATCGGACAACTCAATGCTGAACAGCTAGCTGCTCAGTGGCGAGGCAAATAGTTGCTCAAACAACACTCTCCAGTATGAACGTTGGATCCCTATAAACGGGTTCTCCAGGATGGATGCTGGATCCCTATAGGGCTCTCCAATGTATATTGACGCGAATTATGACGAGTGCGCAAGTAGAATATAGAGTTCCGAAACAACGACTGAAATCAACGAATCTACTAACCACTTGCCGCGTTTCGCGAGCGTGTTTAGCAGCGAAGTAGCTACGTGTGAAATTTTTTGAACTTCTCAATAAAATACACTGTGTCTACATTGTACAAGGTCGATACTATAACCTTTGTAAGAAATCTTCGGTAAATGACCTTGGTTACAAATACTTTTATTTCTTTGAAAAATCTCAATCGATTTTTTGTTACTAACAATTTTTATTATCAAATACATATATTTGATATAGCTTTCGTTTTTACACGTGTTTTTAAAATTAGATATAAAACAACAACTTTGTCTCTAATAGATTTTTCGTACTCTGCATCTATATTTAAAAGCTCGTTTAAGGCGGTATTTATCCCTACTTTCAGCGTTTACCCAATCGGCATGCTGATGTCACTCAATTCTAGTGCCGAATAACCAATCATAAATTAGATCACTTTGCTCCTCCTACTGGTATTAAGCAATTAAAGGGAGTGGCAGTTCAAGGATTTGGGTCCAAAAGTCGATTTTTCGATAGGCTGCACGTCGATCACCTTGAGTGACGGTTTCCTGTTTGATGGTGGACTCCCATGGCAGATGAAAGCGGAAACTCATGAGAGTGAAAGAGACAAATAGATCTATCCGTATTTTTCACTCTCACGAGTTTCCACTTTCACCCAATGCTTTCATCTGCCATGGGAGTCCACTATGAGAGTCCAAGGGTCGCTTTTTTATGGCGTCTAACTGGCGCCATGTCCCATTAACGATACTAAAAATAGCTCGAGGTCTCAAGTTTCTAACCTTAAATTCACTTTAGACAGTGAAACTGCACAGTACTATAACGAGTAGATAACTAAATTGAAGCTCGATACTATAATTGAATCTTAGTTCTCTCACTTAGAATAAATCTACTATTTTCGTCGATATTCATAAATCAATAATAATCATTTTAATAATTACTCATTTCTTGCGTATTCTGATTTTGTTTTAAACTTTTTGCACTTACCCATTCAAGAAATTACTAGTCTAGAGAGTACTTGGTAAAAGGGTCTTAGCGCCCTGAAATCTTAGTTCTCAAAACTGCGCATGCCGTACACTCGTATATATTTACACGGCCACTGTCATACATGTGAAGCAACCATAAGGATCTCCGGGAATCCCAATACCAAAGGAAAAAGCCTAGCCGACATAAGTAAAGAAAAGTCATCATAAGATGAGAAAAAGCTTCAATTTGGATTCAGTTAGGAAGATTTACATTTAAGCATGTGAGTAGATATTTTCTTTTTTTTTCGTGGGATGAAAATAACAAAATTTGAGTAAAAATATTATGTTTTAATACTGATTTTCCAAGTGTCTATAAAGCCTAATAATAACCACAAAATTAAATTATCTTCAAAATGTTTAAAATATGGTCTATAAAATCGAGAAACATAACCACATTATTAAATATCACAAAATCTGAAAGAGAATGTGAATGTCTTGTCGGAAAAAGTAATGGAAACCCTTATAAAGACGCAGTGGAGCAAAAAAAGTTTCTCTAGACAAATATTTGGAGGGTTTATTTTCATGAAGACTTTTTAAATTTAGAACAGATTTGTGTGTTTGAATTGTTGATAAAAAATTTGGTTAATTTTTTACTTAGTTACAAAGCTTACTTCTTTTTATCTTTTCAGAAGTACCGCGTTCTTTAAGATTTTCAGATTTATCAAAGAAAGTCTAATTACTGTGCTAAAACTATCTATGAATAATCTACAGTGTGAGAATATTTTAAAAAAATCATTAGGCTGTAAACAAATTAATGAAGGAAAGTTGTTTTTCGAGAGTTGCAGTGTTAGCTTATTAGTATATCTATAGTTTTTGTATAAAATTCAAGAGTTAATGTTTTATTACGATTAATTGAAATTAAGTATGCTATTTGGCAATTTTGTAAACATTTTTTATCAACAAAATTACATTTTGGAAAGTTTCAAGGAATAGGCTTATGTTACTGAAAAAAGTTTTACTATGAAAAACCGTGTTTTCAAATATTATGCAATTTCACAATTTCCATACTCTTCAATTAAATGTATTAATATTATAGGTCAATCGATTCGTCTCGAATCAACACATCTTTTCTGTTCTTGCATCAACTTTGAATTAGGTTGATGAAAAAAGTTTTACTATAAAAAAACGATTTTCGAAATATAT
>CAKNXH010057543.1:0-27503 GCA_932178445.1 Andricus quercusramuli | reverse complement strand
GGGGGGCAAAAATGGTCAAAATCGCCCTTGCGTAATTAACGAATGGCCCCTTAGGGGTATTAATCCCATATATCCAATACATGACATTTTTCGCTGAGTAATTGTCTACAAGCCTCTTTACTTTCCCTACACATTTTTTCAAACCTCAATAAATTATTTCAAAAACTGATAAAAGTGATTTTTCCCCATGCATTTTACATGGAAAACTTCAAGTCAAAGCCGGCAGCAGTTCAAATAAAAGGAACGTAAAAACAAAAATTAGGCATTTTGTTTTTCCAGATTCAAAACAAAATTTAACTCTAAAGGGCAGTTTCGAGTTCGCCCTTTTGAAAACTCACAAGGGATCGTCCATATATTACGTAAGACGTTTTTCTTTTGTTTAAATAAAGACGAGAATAAAATTGCTGTGAAGTTGAGAAAGACACAACGATATAAACAAAAGAAAAACATCTTACGTAATATATGGACGATCCCCAATCAGAACAATTGATGAAAAGTGTCAATTTCGGTCCATCTACGTTAAGTGTAATTATGAATGTCATTCAAATATTTCATGGAAAAACAAATATAATTATTACTTTTACCTCCTTTCGAGCCAGCCCTTTTGAAAACTACCAATCAGAACGGGGTTTGGTCGCTTAAAAAAGTACAGAACGCGTTCTGGCATTTTCAAGAATGCCAGAACGCGTTCTGGTCGTTCTGAAAACGACCAAAACTAGTTCTGGTCGTTTATTTCGTTCTTTGGCCGTTTTCAAAACAGCCACAACGCGTTCTGGCATTTCTGCGACGGCCAGAACGCGTTTTGGTCGTTTTTTTCGGTCTTTGGCCGTTTTCGGTCTTTGAGCCTAATATATATATATATATATATATATATATATATATATATATATATATATCTATTTATAAATAAAATGAAAATATGTATAACCTTATAGTTCATCGGTCTGAAAAAAGCGAACATTTCACATAAAAAGCGGACAAGCGAACACGGGACAGAAAAACCGGACATGTCCGCTGAAAAGCGGACGTCTGGTAATCCTAGATGGATCAAAATTGATGTCAGTTCATGATACGAATATCATATTATAGTGTAGTATATGCGGTACTCAAAATTCAAAAATGACATCCAATTCTACCTATCTCTTACGGTTTACGAGATAATTGTTGTTAAAAATAACAATACTGGAAAGTTCCACTCAGGTCCCAGTGAAACGTTCCTGGAACGTTCCCAAGGGGAGGACATTTTACACGTTCCGGGAACGTTCCTGGAACGTTCCGAAGGTGCCTGCGGAACGTTCCAGGAACGTTCCGTGCTATTAGGGCAATACCCATAAGTAAATTCAGACTTTAGCTATTGTTCGACAAATGCGCTCAATTCGTGTTTACGGAATCGACTCCCGTGCAGACATTTCGCCGTGGCCCCGACTGGGCCCAGACTCGTTCATATCGGGTCCTGACCTGGAAATCATGTCAGGGCCAGACTCATCATGAAACACCTAGCCACAGTGGAGCCATGTCTAGGAGCCCGATCAAATACCCGATCTGCGGCCGGTCAATTATTATCTCTTTTGCACAACATTCTTTGAGGATTATCTCATTTCGAACTTTGTAAATCAGTGTACATCTTTGTACATCAGCAAACACCATGACTTTTGTTTTATTTACGTTAATTTTGGGCCCCATGTTCTGCATGCTTGTATTAAGTTTATTTAACATTCTTTGCAAGTCCTCGATTGATTCTGCCTTAACAATCTTGTTATCTGCGAAAGGTAACCCACGTACCTTCACTGTTTCGAGATAGGTGGTGGTAGGTGGGTTAGCCTGCCTGTGGTTTGGTAGGATTCGTTTCTAGGGGTTAGGTGAGTTAGAGGGTACGTGGGTTAGCACGCTTGTCGTGTCGAATGTAATTATTTCAACAAAAAAAAAAAATAGGCGACTAAACTCGCTGTTCCCAGGGGTAGGTAGGTTAGCCTGCTTGTCGTTTGGTAGACGTAGTTTTTAGGGGTTAGCTGGGTTAGGGGGTAGGTGGGGAGGGGTGTTTCAAATCAATTTTATGCGCTACACACTTCAAAATTTGTACAATTCGATTGCTTAAGATGCAACAACTATGCTCGTTGCGTAATCTCATTCCATTCTAGGGGTGTTTTTTGGTTCTAGCTAAAAATTTTGGGAGTATATGAATTTTTGTGACCTCGGATTCGGACTCAGCGACAAAAAATACATAGGGATGCAAGGGTCTGGTTCAGGATTATGAAATTTGATTTTGTTTTGTGGGGCTGTGTTATCATAGCAAAAAGACATCGTAAATATATTTCTAATTTATTCTGTTAAAAAGTTGAGTATATTCTTTGAAAAATAGCTAAACTCTGAATTTGTTTATGTAGATTGTTAAAATAATCATTCTTGTAAGATGTATAATATCGTAGCAAAGAGTCATCGGCGAGACATTCGCAGTTGATTTCGTAAAAAACTGAGCCTATATCCCTTGAAAAATAGTCAATCATCGAATTATGTAATGAAAAGAATTTAAATCATTAATAACACAGCCACACAAAAAAAGTGTCATCTGGGGATGCGACATATGTTTCCCTATGGATTTTGACGCGCTGAATCCGAAGTCAGAATTTGCCCTACACATCAGCGTTCCACCCTAACCTTGAGAAACTTTAAGAAATTAGTATTTCCTGTTCAGCAGGGGATAGTTAGTTAGTTTGTAATGTAGGCGGGGAGGGCTCCGTGAGGTCCCAACCCCTGGCGCTCAAGCTGAGAAGCCTATTGTGCCACACCCGTGTTTATTCTCAAGGCAGTACTCCGAACCCGGCCATCCTTCACCGAGTGTTTTTGGATCTCGGTGGTTTCCGTTGTTATCAGCGTTCTGAGATTGTACCTCTCAGGTGCCAGGCATACCTATCGCACAGTAAACGACGTCCTCCTTTGTTGATCAGGCAAAGTGATCCTCGCCCACTCTGCCATTCGGCAGCCTCCCTAGCAGGCTAGGGTGTACGGAGCGATCCCTCTGAGGTCATCAGGTAGATGCACAGATTCGAAGCACTGTCCTGGTGTGTTATGTCAGTGCATGTGTGTGTGTTCATTACTCGAAATTGGCCAGCGACCATCGAGCGTGGTGCCTCCTATAGAAGCTCTCAAGCGCAAGATGAACGCTTACTCATTTTCGAGTCTTCACAGAATCGGCTTCGACCTCCAAGGCTATTCCCCTTGACATGGGGCCCCACCTTGGTACGATACCAGCTTTTTCTGAGGGGACCTACAGTTTAAGGTGGGTTCCGAACCACCGAAGCCCCGGTAGAAGTACATAGAAAAATTTCCATTGGTACCCGGCTCAGGGATCGAACCCCGGACCTCCTGCATGGAAGTCCGACGCGCTATCCTCTGAGCCACCGAGGCCTCTTATTCAGCAGGGGATGAGGCATGTCAATTCTTATGTTTTTCGATGCACTGAATGCGAACTAGCTGTCAGAATTGATCCCATACGTTGACCTTTAACACTTGTTTAAACAAAAAATCAATAAAATGATAGAAAATTGCGATACACTGCCTTGAAGGCTCCCGTGTTTTTCTAGTCTCAGCCACATTAAAAAACAATTGTTTTCAGAAATAACAAAATGAGTGAGAAATTTATAAAGGCAAAATTGTTCATTTAAAAGAAACATTTCAAGCAGCTAAACATTTCAAGAAAAATCTTATTCCTGAACCGGATTATTCGTCGCCCGCCTCATCTTTCGATTGCTATCCCAATCTCTGGAATTAGTGAAGACCGTTCCAAAATGAGGAAAGACTTCATCCTCAGTAGACTTATATTTTTGACGAACAACTCCTGTAAAATGAAAAAATTGGAAATTTTGAATTGAGGTTCCAGTTAAACTATAACAATATATTATCATTAATCACTGTAACAATAATTTTGTTACCGAGAATAGAAGAGCACATGTAAAAGTCCTTAAAAAGTAATTTATTTGATGTTTTCTTCGTAGTTGTATTTCTCATGGCTAATTCTCCTGACATGTACTTTTTGATGATATTGGTGATGGATTTTCGAATTTGATTTTCCGTCAAAAAGTAAGCTCAAGTAGTAGTCTTATGAATGTGCAAATTATTTATTCTTTTATGAAAATACAACGTTCAGAGTTTTTTTGAGGTTTGACTTCATTGCGTTATAAACATAAATTACTTATGATTTATTTACTTACTTTTGTTTTCGTTCTGGAATCTTGGAATGTTGGAAAATGCTCGATGTCTCCGAACGTAACGAGTGCTTTTCACTTTCGGCATTTTTGATTATTTGAATCACACTTCAATAATTTGCCCTGGCGGACCGAACGAACGGAGCGGATACGCTACAGCGTATCCTTATAGTATCCACATCGTATCCTCTCCGTATCATGCAAGAAAAACTCATTAAAAAAGGAAGATGAACATTTCACTTGTTGAAATTCGGATTCTACGTGAATTTTTGCGTTAAAAGGTCACGGAGTAATCGCAATAGTTTTTCTTGCAACATTAAAAACTTTAAAAAAATATAATACTTATCGATAACGTGGGCTGAAGGCGACTTCAAACGCATCGTCGACGGATAAAGCCTATGAACTGCTACTGAATGACGATGCGTTTGAAGTCGCCTTCAGCTCAGGTCAGCGATAAGTATTATATTTATTAAAAGTTTTTAATGTTGCAAGAAAAACTATTGCGATTACTCTGTGACCTTTTAACTCAAAATTTCACGTAGAATCCGAATTTCAACAAGTGAAATGTTAATCTTTCTTTTTTAATGAGTTTTTCTTGCATGATACGGAGAGGATACGATGTGGATACTATAAGGATACGCTATAGCGTATCCGCTCCCTTCGTTCGGTCCGCCAGGGTGTACAGACGAAATCACAAAAACACTCGCCAATATAACCTCAAACCATCCTACTTGTCGTCTACTTGCATGTCCAAGACGTTAAATATGGAGCCCGACTGAAAACAGATGCACAGCCAAGTTCATGGCGCTGCAATCAAGAGCAGTGAAACAGAGTTAGTTTAAACTAGATTCAATATACTAACCCTGTTGTAGCCATGAAATAATTATCCAAGTTGGGGCCAAACTTGTAATTGGGCAAACATTTGGCAATTTCCACACGGGCTGATTTTTGTTTGAAAGCCTATGTCAGCGGAGTCTCATTCTTACAATTGACGTGACCTAACTTCAACTAACCTAACCTAACTTGGCGTTATATAACCCTTATCTTCCATCGCGATGATTGTAGTTTTGTAAAATTAAATGCTATGTTTCGATATGATGCTCAGCTAGTGTTGATTGCGTGAAATGTTTGAGCCTGACTTCACTCTCATGTTCCTTTACACGTTGGCTCACCGCTTTCCCGGTTTCTCCAATAGAGACTTTTCCACAAAAACAAGGAATCTCATATACTCCCTGACCCGACGCCGATACTGGGGTTCCTAATACCAGCATCGTAAAAGACTTTCTTCTTGTGCTTGCCATGACGGCATTAACGTCGTTTACCCAGGGACTGAGCCAGTATGGATCCGTTGCTCACCGTCACCACGTGAAGGTGCCCTGGTTACAGGCACAAGCGAAAAATGCTCAAAAGGTTGGCGATACTGTTTGAGTCCATGGGTAAACGGCGTTCGTTGGGCGTTCATGCCGGCATGGCAGGCAAAAAAGTCTTTTACGATGCAGGTATTAAGAGCCCGAGTATCGGCGTCGGGTCAGGGAGTATATAAAATCCCTTGTTCTTGTAGAAAAGTCTAGATTGGAGAAACCGGGAGTGCGGTGAGCCAACGTGTAAAGAAACATGAGAGTAAAGTCAGGCTTGAACATTTCACGCAATCAGCACTCATTGAAAATCATATCGAAACAGGATACAATATTTAATTCGACAAAACTACCGTTATCGCGATGGAAAATAAGGGTTATATAAGGCCAGGTTAGGTTAGGTTAGGTGAGTTTAGGTCACGTCAGTTGTAAGAGCGTGACTCTGCTGATATAGGCTTAACAACAACAAAAAATTAGCCTTCCAGGCAGTATATCACAATTTTATATCATTTTATTGAGTTTTGTTTTTTGAGCGAAAATTATGTGAAAAATATTATTTGAAAAACATTCTTCATAGTTTAATATATGTTTCTTCAAACTCTTATATACGTATATTGATACAAGATATTAATTTTCAGTTATAAAAATCAATTAAAATGTCTCAGGAAGAGAACACAAAAAGTTTCAGCTGGTCAGCACAATCTATGAAGGATCTTTGTGAAGAAAAATCGTCATTTCAATCACCTCAATTTTCAACAAGATTCCAACAAGATTTGGCCGTCAATTGGCGTTTGCTAATAACATCGGAACCGGAATTGACAGAAAATCCCGAGTGTCAAGGAGTAGCAAAAAAGAATCATTACATATCTCTCTTTCTGCGGAAAGTAAAAGAGACAGTCTTTCCTCTACCAATTCTGAAAGTTACTTTCTCGATTATGCACCCCGTCGAAGGAAAAAAATTCAGCAAATTCAAAATCCTTTTGGATGTTATCGAGCGACAGCACTACGGGTTTGCTGACTTCATTAGCATTTACGAATTCGGAAAATTGAATCTTTCTATTCTTTTAATTAAAGTCAAAATCGAAGAGTTAAAAAAAGACTTTTTCTGCTACACACCACTACTAAAAAATATAATCTCCAGCGATGTAGCATTACATATTGGCGACAAAATTTATCCAGGGCACAAAATAATTTTAGCAATGAGCAGCAGATTTTTCCAAGAAAAATTCGGAAGCCAGGAATCAGTTTCTTATTTTCAAGTGGAAGATACAGAACCAGAAATCTTTGATTTTTTGTTGAAATATATGTACACGGGGAGGGCAGAAAACTTAGAGAAACAAGTATTTTCACTTTTTCAAGCTGCTACTAAATACGAAATGTGTGATCTTATTTCGAAATGTGTAGATATTCTGATTAAGAATCTAGAATTGAAAAATGTTTGTTCCATTCTCTTGGCGTGCGAGAGAGACTCCAGAAATAAGAAAATTAAGGAATTAATTCACGTGTGTATAAAGTTCTTTAGAAATCACTTTGAAGACGTTATGGATTTAGATCTTTGTACAGGCTTGATGAAAACAGAACCACGTTACCTTGCAGATATTTTAATAGATATCTGTACTTATAGAAACTATGTCTACATTCCAAGAAATGAAACGTATCCTTCAATCAAACATGAAGCTCCACTTTTATGTCAATGCATGTATTATGAACATTTTTTCAATTGTGAGGCAATGAAGGACGTAGACATCTACGTTGGCAAGAAAAAACATTTTGCACATCGTTTAGTTTTAGCTGCAAGAAGTCCGGTTTTCTCTAGAATGTTTACCCACAAGATGAAAGAATCACTTTCAGGCGAGGTACACATAGATGATGTCGAACCTGACGTTTTCTTGGAAGTGTTACGATTCATGTATACAAATAAGATAGACGAGACCAAGAAAATTGCAATGAAAGTTTTAGCTGCTGCGAATAAGTATGAAATTGATGATTTAAAATCGTTGTGTGAATGCATTTTGGAGAGAAAATTAGAATCGTTGAATGTTACTGATTTAATATATTCAATGATCTTTGCGGAAGATCATAATGCTAATAAGTTAAAGGAAAAGTGCATTCACTACGTTTTCAAAAAAGTATGCTTTGATGGAAAAATCAACAAATATAAAGTGCATTTTGAAAGAATGGCAAACTCACATGCACATTTAGTTTTAGAGTTACTGAGAAAATTGGATGTGTTTTTATTCTCTTAGCTGAAAGAAACACCGAGAGCGATGCTTCATATAGCAAATGATTGAAAGAAACAAATGTTTTTTGAACATTAACAATAATATAAACAAATCAGTAAAGTCCTTTCTGAGAGAAAATAATTTTTTTGAAAGGTTATCAATATATTTTCATTAAAATAAGTTAAAATTCGAATTTTATTGATTTAGACCATTTGGTTTAGTATCCAGAACAGTGTTCCAGAAGCTGACTCAATATTCAGTAGATCTAAGAAAATATTGTTTTAGCTCTAAAGTACCGAATTCATTGCTTTTTTCAATTAGAAATTTTGTTTTCAAATACATTTTCCTCATTTTATATGTTCTGTGGGAACCCTGAGAGTTTAAGAAACGAATTTTTTAAAATGTAAGTTTTCTGTAACATAAATGTACCAGTTCAGTTCTCGAAAACGAGAAGCATCAGTTTTCCCCCAATTATTTCATAGCGTTAAAATATTATATGACTTCATATGTTATCCAATATTCATTATATTATATGTAACTATCTTTAATTTACAGAAAAATAAAAACATGATTTTTCTATAAGTGCTAAAAAAGTTTGTTTTTAATTTAATCAACCAACTTTATGAAATTATTGACCGTTCAAGAATCAATATTTAGAATATTATGTTAGTCAATAACTTTCTAATTAATAGGTACCCCACTCAGATATTACTACCCCATTATGTACCAAATTCGTATTTGTTTAAACAATGTGTTTTGTTTAAACTATTTTGTTCTGAAATAAATCTTTAAAATTGGTATTTTTCTGTAATAATGCGGTGATTTTTCATTGTTAAGAGCAGCATTTTTTGTCAGCACCATTACCTGAAATCTCATTGTTTAAACAATTTATCAAAGATTAGTTGTAGATTTTGATGGAAATGTGATAAAAAAACAGTTTTTTTTCATTTTTGTAAGTATGTCGTTTATTGTTCTATATTTAAATGTTATACAAATTCTTTAAATATAATTAATAGTTGTGAAAACAATTTTTTACATTGGCCATGAAATGTTCGTTTTATCAGTAAGATTTCATTCTAAAAAAAAATTACGTTAAATTTTGTCCTTTTGAAATTATTTCTGTAATTTTTTCCTTCAAATCATCCCCGAACACTGATGAGTATTGGTATTAATGTTTAAACAAACATTAATTATTTCAAGAAGTTGTATAACATTCAAATGTTTAACGATAAGCGCGACACTTGAACAAATTTAGAAAAAATTTCCATTTTTTTATCTCATTTTCATAAAACTATACAATTAATCTTTAATAAATTATTTAAACAATCAGATAATGGTTTTGAGCAACAAATTTTGGTATGAAGTTCTTAAAAATGGGAGTACATTACAAGAATTAGTTAAATTCTTCATTCCTACGAAAAAAGCATTTTCAAAAATAGGTATAAGTATTCATTTGCCTAGAATTTCATCATTCCCAAATATCATTTTTTGCAAAAAGTACTAGAACTTTTATGATTTACAAGTTTATCACGTGTGAAATTTGAGGTTAGTTTGACGCGCCCATAATCGTACACGGTCGATTGCGAATGCGCAAGCGCACAGTATAATCATGAGCCCCCAATACTCCTTGGAGTATTATGGACGCATTATTGTACTACGCGCATGCGCGTTCAGTTCTTTTTTTTGTGTAAACGGCTACTTTCAAAACTAAAAGAGCGCTGTTAAAACGCGTAAGTCATGCCTGCATTACATCAAGAATAATATCCAAAGACACTCATGGTGAGAAATCATTTTTCGTCAAATTATTGAACAAATAATGTTTCGTCCCATGAAATTTGTATTATAGTTTGAACCTCGGCGCCTTTTACTTTTCTACCATAAAAAATGATTTTTGGCAAAATACTTCAATTTTCAACAAAATAATTAAATTTTCAACAAAATGATTGAATTTTTAACCTGAAATTATGAATTCTCGACAAGGAAGTGTAATAGTTGATATTTCAGCAAAAAAATATGAAATTTAATTTTTTTAAATGAATTTCAAAACCAAAAAGGCGAATTTTCAACACATAAAGATTTTTTGGTCATGAAAGCAAAAATGCTTACGTAAATTTTTTAACCTTTAAGTCAGAATTGCGCAATATTATTCTGTGACGTCACCAGGAATGTTCTAGAACGGTCTCGATATCAAACTCACACAGACACACGCACACAGGTCACCTCACACAGACACGCACTAATACTAATTAGTCCAGAACTAGTCTAGCTCATCTACGCTTCTCATATAATATTAACCATTTGTTTAAAATTATTATTTTGTTGCTGATCAGTCAATTGAAATCCCTTTTGGATGAAAAATATTTTTTCTGAAAAGGTGTCTTTTTAATTTAAAAGTTCATCTTTTATTAATAGAAATATTGCATCTTTCTTGGACCAAAATGCAACTCTTTTGTTAAAAATTTAACTATTTCCTAGAAAATGTACTTTTTGTATTTTTCTGTTAAAAAATCTATTGAAATCCTTTTGGATGAAAATTCAAAATTTTTTTGAAAATTTGTCTTCTTGATTTAAAAACTCACCTGTTTTAGTAGAGTTTTCATTTTTCTTTGACGAAAATTCTGCTGTTTGGTTAAAAATTTAACAATATTGTTAAAAAGTTATACTTTTTGGTTGAAAATTCGACTATTTAGCAGAAAATTAACTTATAGTTTACAATATTCTTATTTTGGTATTGGAAAGTGAAATGGAATATTCTTTGGATGAAAATTTAACTATGTTTTTAAAGTTTTTTTTAATTCATCTGTTTTAAAAGAAATATTTCATCTTTCTTGAATAAAAATGGTACTGTTTGGTTGAAAATTCAACTCTTTTAAAAATTTGTCTTTCTGATATGAAAATTCACCTGCTTTAGCAGAAATTACGTCTTTCCTGGATAAAAATGCAAACGTTTGGTTTAAAAATCAACAATTTTGTTGAAAAGTCTTAATTTTCGGTTGAAAATTCTGTTTTGTTGAAAATTTAACTATTTTATAGAAAATTTACTTTTCGTTTAAATTCAATATTTTGGTGTTGAAAAGAAAACTGAAATCTTGTCTGGATGAAAATTAAAATATTTTTTTGGAAACTTTTACTTTTTTTTATCTAAAAATTCATCTGTGTTAAGAGAAATTTCATGTTTCTTGGATAAAAATGCAACATTTTGGTTGAAAATAAAACTATGTTGTTAAAAAGTCATACTTTTGGTTGAAAATTGTACTGTTTTGTTGAAAATTTAACTATTTCGTAGAAAAATTACTTTTTGCTTAAAATTTATATTTTGGTGTTAAAAAATGAACTGAAAACTTTTCTGAATGAAAGTTCAACTTAAAAAAAAATTGTCCTTTTTTTCATTAAAAATTCATCTGTTTTAGTACAAATTTCATCTTTCTCACATGAAAATTCAACTGTTTGGTAAAGAATTCTACTATTTCGTTAAAAATTCATCCCTTTCAGTTGAAAACTTTGTCTTTTTGGATGAAAATTTCAATTTTGTTCGTAGACACTTATTTTTTGTGAAAAAATTTATATTTTGATCTTCAAAAATCAACTGGAATCTTTTCTATATGAAAATTCAACTATTTAAAAAAAATTTGTTTTCCTTTTAAATAAAAATGCATCTGTTTTAAGAGGAATTTCATCTTTTTTGGATAAAAATGCAACTATTGTGTGGAGAATTGAACAATTTTGTTGAAAAATCATCCTTTTTGAGTAAAAATTCGTCTTTTTGGACTGAACATTCAATATTTTGTAGAAACTTATTCCTTGGTTAAAAATTCATATTTTGATCGTGAAAAGTTAACAAAAATTTTTTAAACAAAAAATTCAACTATTTTTTATTTATTTATCTTTTTGATTTATAAATTCATCCGCTGTGGTAGAAATTTCTTTTTTTTTTGAAAATGCAACTTTTTGGTTAAAAATTAGTCTTCTTCTCTTGAGTATTAAACTATTTTGTTTGAAAATTTTGGTTATTTCACTTTATTAAGAAATAATTTTTTTTTCTCTTTGAAGAGTTATATAATATTTTTAGTTGAAAATTTATCTCTGGTTGAAATTTTTTTTTTTTATTGAAGGTTTATGTCTGTGGTTAAAAATTCAACTGTTTGGTGGAAAAGTCTTTATTTGTTGAAAATTCGTCTTTTCGGTTTTAAAACACTTTTTTTTGTATGAATTTCATCTTCTTCGATTTAAACATAAACTATGACACTTTTTGTTGGGAATTTATAATTTTAGGTTGAAAATTCAACTTTTATGTTAAAAATGTAATTATTTGGTTGAAAATGCAAGTATTTTGTTCAAAAGCCATCTTTTGTAGTAGAAAAGAAATTTTTTCGTTAGAAATAAATTAATAAATTTGAACATTTTAATTTTGTATCTTAAATACTGTTTTATTTCATTCATAAAAGATTCTATGTTAAAAGTATTTCAAGATTAAAATGCTTTTATTTGAATATTAATGATCAAGGAAAATGAAAAATTAGACAAGGAAAAATAAGCGAATTTTGAAAATAAATTGGGGGGGGGGGGGGGAGATATATTTTGCTACGTTCTGTTACGGGGGCGGGGGGCTCAGAGAGGCCCTATTATCGGAAAATAAAATTTTTGGGAAAAAAATTACAGCGGTAAGGGTCATAAAGTGCTTTGGGCCGGCACTAATCTATAAGTAGATTGAGTAGTTTACGAACAGACGAAAGAAGAGGAAGTCGCCATAACACGAATGTGGCCCAAAGGGACTCAGCTGGACTAGAATATTTCAAAATTTCAATTTGGATAAAATTTCTTATCTCTAAAGTGGAAAATCGTCATTCCTGCAGGTGAGAAAATATTTTTGCCTTCTTTTTTTGGGATGAAAATACCGAAAGTGAAAAATGTAGTTTTTGCGATTAATAATCAAATATCGGCAACACCGGCCGGCGCTTCGCCCATCTTTTTTCACTTCTTTGTTTTCAGCTTTTTAAGGTTCGTACACATGAAAATAGTCTGGACTACAAAAGATGGCTTTTTAACAAAATACTTGCATTTTCACAAAATAATTAAATTTTTAACATAATAGTTCAATTTTCAACCTACAAATATAAATTCAGGGTGGAGTTCCGAAAAGCGCTTACCTCCGATTAATTTAAAACTCCGTATACCTATGTATTTTGACGTGCTGATCACGAAAATTATAGTGAAAATACCCGCATATTTGATTTCCAAGGTCAAAACCCTAAAAAACTATAAAAATTTCATGTTTTTCCGTTTATTTCAGTGAATAATAAAAATCTACAAAAAAGCTTCAAACAAAAGTTTTAGAACTTCTGAAAATACATATTTTATGTTGATTATGTTTTTACCCTACGACTGACCGTTTTAGAGAAAAGAAGGGAAATGTCGGTACGAAGGCACCCCTATGACTGGCCACAGAAATAACTTAGGTCGCACGCGACCCCATTTCCAACGTGCCATGGGGGGGGGAGGCACCCCTGTCACTTGCCACAGAAATAATTTAGGTCACACACTACCCCATTTCCAACGTGTAATGGGGGGGGGCACCCCTATGACTGGCCACAGAAACAATTTAGGTCACACACGACCCCATTTTTAACGTGTCATGGGGGGGGGGGAGGCACCCCTGTGACTGGTCACAGAAATAACATAGGACGCACACCATCCCCATTTGTTTTAGCATTAATGCCTACTTACGGTTAGTACTTGGATGGGTGACCGTTCGGGAATACTGCGTGCTGTTGGCCCGTCGTGGGTGTGGTGAACCCACACTTGTAGTTATTTACTTCAAGAAACTATCCACCTAGAAACACTACCCTAATCGGGTAGTGTCACGCCTACCCCGAAAGGGAAATGGCTTAATGGTATACCTACGCACTTCGCCGCAGGAATATTTATCATCTATTTTCTCGAAAACTATCAGTCGTAGGGTAAAAATATATTGAACATAAAATATGTATTCTTAAAAGATCTACACCCAGATAACAATACGTGCAGGTACGCGATCGGCCCGACGGGCTGGAGACCAGCGTGCCTGCTAAATGCACGCGACAGGCCGGCAGAGTCGGAATGCGACCGAAAGGCGGACAACGGCAGGCAACGGTCCGGTACATGAGACGCCCGTCGGGCTTGCAAACGGCGAGGAACGACGGGCCTGCGATTTACGCGACCGCTGCAAGCTGATAGTGCGAGAAGTTTGAGATCAAAAACGCGCATGCGCGTTTTGGATCAGCTGTTCTTGTCGTGTTTCATCTCGTGTGGCGTTCACTCCCGTGAATTTTCGCTCGGATGTGTACGATTTGCAAACAATAATTGTTATTCGTTCCAGATAAAATAGAAGAGTAAGTAATCCACTTGTAAATGGAGTAATCCACTTGGAATACGGAGTAATCTACTTGTATAACGGAGTTATACCTTTCATCGTTTGCGGTTTTTGGTATTGTTTGGCTGTGAGTGGAACATAAAATTTGTTAGCAATTTTTTGCTGTCGGTGTCCTTCAAATCAACAAAAGTAGCAAATAGCACGAAAGGTAATGAAATTCTGCGTATAATAATATAAAGTTCAAGTTGTAAGAAAAATGTCAATATTATAAAAAGAAATTTTTATAATATTGACATTTTTCTTTCAACTTGGACTTATTATACGCAGACTCTCGTCATTACCTTTCGTGATATTTGGAAATTTTTATTTTATTTACATAAAAAAAGATTTTTTCAATTTTAATCAACTCGCACTCTCAGCCTGCATTTTACCGGACCGTCGGGCATGCAGTTCGCCGGACAGCGTCACATCCGCCTGTCGGGCGGGCATATAGACATCAATGGTGTGCACATTAAGGTGCATATCTGCCGGCAAGTCGGTCCGATCGATCGGACCGCGGGCCGGCAGATCGCTTGCAATCGGCGGGCATTTTGCTATCTGGGCAACTTTTGTTTGAAACTTTCTTGTAAATTTTCTTTATTTACTGAAATAAACGGAAAAACATGAAATTTTTATAGTTTTTTGGGGGTTTTGACCTTGAAAATCAAATATGCGGGTATTTTCACTATCATTTTCGTGATCAGCACGTCAAAATACATAGGTATACGGAGTTTAAAATTAATCGGAGGTAAGCGCTTTTCGGAACTTTATCCTAAATTCACAACAGAAAGTGTCATAGTTTACGTTTCAATAAAAAAACATGAAATTTATATCAAAAGAAAGTTGTTTAAAACCAAAAAGACGAATTTTCAACAAATAAATCTTTTTCACTGAAGAAAGAAAATTGTACCTAAATTGTTGAACCTTCAAGCCAAAAGACGAATTTTCTCTACAAAAATTGAATTTACAACAAAAAATATGACTTCAAGAAAAAACTATTTTTCCACGAAATTGATGCATCCCAACAAAAATGAAATTTTAAACCAAGAAAATTATTTTTTTTTTCAACCAAAAAAGGAAAATTTTCATCTAAAAAAGATCAATCTTAAAAAAATGGAAAAGTTACATTTTTAGTTTAAAATTTAATTTTAATTAAAAAAAAAAAACACTTTTCCACTAAACACTTAAATTTTTAACCAAAAAAAAGCCTTCAGTTAAAAAAATAATAATTTTTTAACAATTATTTTATCTTTTACCCAAGTAGGTGAATTTGAATTTAAAAATATTAATTTTCAACAAAATAGTTAAATTTTCAACCAAGGAATTTTTTTTTAAATAGTTGAATTTTCTGATAAAAAAGATTTTAGTTCACTTTTCAAGATCAAAATATGAATTTTTAACAAAGAAATAAGTTTCTACAACAAAAAAATTGAATTTTCAATCCAAAAAGACGAAATTTTACCCAAAAAGGATGACCTTTTCAACAAAATTGTTGAATTCTCTACCCAACAATTGTATTTTTATCCAAAAACAATTAAATTTCTCCTAAAACAGATGAATTTTTATTTTAAAAGAGAAGAAATTTTGAAAAAATAGTTGAATTTTCATCCAGAAAAGATTCCATTTGACTTTTCATGATCAAAATATGAATTTCAATTTTTTACCAAATAATTAAATTTTTATCCAAGAAAGATGAAATTTGTCCTAAAATAGATGAATTTTTTATAAAAAAGGTAATTTTTTCAAGTTGAACTTTCATCCAGAAAAGCTTTCAGTTCATTTTTTAACACCAAAATATGAATTTTAAACAAAAAGTAAATTTTCTACGAAATAGTTAAATTTTCAACAAAACAGTAGAATTTTCAATGAAAAGTATGACTTTTTAACAAAATAGTTTTATTTTAAACCAAACAGTTGCACTTTTATCCAAGTAAGATGAAATTTTTCTTTAAACAAATGAATTTTTAATTTAAACAACAAGAACTTTAAGAAACATAGTTGAATTTTCATCCAGAAAATATTCCAGTTGACTTTTCAAGGTTAAAATAGGAATTTTTTAACAAAAAATAAATTTCTGCGATAAAGTAAAATTTTTTATCTAAAAAAATGAATTTTTTCAACCAAAAAGAATGAATTTTTAATGAAATAGTTGAATTATTTACCAAATAGTTGAATTTTCATTGAAGAAAGATGAAATTTGTATCAAAACAGATCAATTTCTAATAATAACAGGACAATTTTTTCTATGAAATAGATAAATTTTCAACGAAGCAGTAAAATTTTCAACCAAAAGTATGACTTTTCAACAAAACAGTTTTATTTTCAACCAAACAGTACCATTTTTATTCCAGAAAAATGTAATGTTTCTTTTAAAACAGATGAATTAAAAAAAAAACTAGAAAAAATATTTAAATTTTCATTCAAAGAAGATTCCAGTTTACTTCCCAGCACCAAAATAAGAATTGTAAACTATTAGTTAATTTTCTGCTGAATAGTTGAATTTTTAACCGAAAAGTATTACTTTTTAACAAGACTGTTAAATTGTCAACCAAACAGTTGCGTTGTCCAAGAAAAATGAAAATTCTACTAAAACAGGTGAAATTTTAAATCAAAAAGACAAACCTTCAAAAAAAGAGTTGAATTTTCATCCAAAAAGATTTACACAGACTTTCTACAGAAAAATATAAATTTTAAGCAAAAAGTAAATTTTCTAGGAAATAGTTGAATTTTCTACTTTTAATAATAATAATTACACTATTTAAATTTCGCGGGAAAATGATAGCTTCTAATTAGAAAGGGCGCTAAATTTAAATGATAAAAGAAGTCAAGGTAATGGAAAACATATTATTCGCATGAAACAGTGCCTTTTTCAGGGTTGCTACAATATCCCAAATTCGAAATTCTTCTAGGTATAAAACCAACCATATAATTAGAAGATTAATAATATTATTGCCAAATAAAGGTTGTTTTTTAATATATTCAAAAAACTTTTTAGTTGTGTTTTCAAGTCAAAAAAATACATTTGCAACCAAAGAAATAAATTTTCAACTAAAATTATGAATCTTCAATCAAAAATACACGAATTTTAATACAAATATTTGAATTTTTAAAAGATTTTCAAAAAAAAAAAATTTCAAACGAGTGTGATCCCTGTATATTCCTCTACCCTTTTTCCCTCTCCTTTCTTAATCAACGGTACTACCAGCCCTCTCTTCCATTCCTCCGGCCACCCTTCTCCTTTCCATACCTTATTGCAAATCTTCCACATCTCTTCTCTCACTCCTAATCCCCCATATTTCAGTATTTCATTTTCCAAACAATCTTCCCCTTGTTACCTTATTTCTTTTCAACCGAACAATCGCCTCATTCACCTCTTCCCTACTAATCTCTTTTTCACTGTTTTCGCCTCCGTCTACCGCTTTCCTTCTTTCTACCTTTACCCTATTTTCCATCACTCCTAACAGGCAGCCCCTTA
The DNA here is from genome assembly GCA_932178445.1 of Andricus quercusramuli. NCBI lineage: Eukaryota > Metazoa > Arthropoda > Insecta > Hymenoptera > Cynipidae > Andricus > Andricus quercusramuli. Next base: position 9,861 of record CAKNXH010057543.1, on the reverse strand, counting down.
ACGTGCTTCGTCCACTCTTTCATTCCTGTTTCTTTATTTATGCCCTTCCTTCCTCCTCTTTCCCTGTTTATCACTTTCCATTCCCTCCCTTCCTTTACCGCTTTCTGTACCTCTCCCACCAACCTCTCCTACAGCTTTCTTCTCCTTCTCCTGGTCTCACCTCTTCCCTTACTTCATCAATCACTCGTTTGAGATTTTCTAGCAGCTTGTCTACTCCTTCCTCTTCCAAACATCCTATTTCCACGTTTTCTATCTTTTCTCTAAATTCTCTTAACTTTTCCTCCCCCTAAATGCCCATTTTTAATTTATTTTCCCTCTTTCCTTCCCTCTTCCCCTTACCTTGCTTTGGTCTACGTCGCCCACTTCCATATCAACCATCAAATTCCTCATTCTTTCTTCTGCCAGAATGTAATCTATGACGGTGTCCCCTATACCAGCGTACGTATATTCCCCTTTTCCGTCCCCCTTGGTATTGCCGTTGCAAATGAACCATCCCGCCTTTCCCAACAACTCCAGAAGCCTCCTATCCTCCCGCTCCGTTTCTTTTTGCTTCGAATTTCTTATGAACATCTCCTTTTCTTTATCCCATACCTCTCCTTGTTTTCCAGTCCATGAATTTAAGTGCGCGCCCCCCCCTTATTAGGACCAACCTCTCATATTTTTCCTCTGTCATTTTCTTTATTGTTCTCCATCCTCCATCCTCTCCTCCATTTTCTTCTGGACACGCATACTACATCTATAATCACTTTTCCTGATGTTATTCTTCTAACCATTGTTCCGCCCTTTTCTTCTATATACACTCTCTTTTCTGCCACTACCACCAGTTCCTTTCTTACCCCTGACACCATGCCACCCATTTCTCTCCCTTCTACATGCTCCTTTCTCGTTGCTTGCATCTTCCACTCATATGCTTTCGGTAATATTCTTTTTTGCCTTTCCATTCTTTCTCATCTACCCATGTCTCACACATAATTATCACATTCCACTTCTGCAATTCTCCCCAAAATCCTTTGTTCTTTTTTTTTTAGTCCTGAAACCTTCCAGAACGCTACTTTCACGTGGCCCTTATTGCATTTCTCACCTTTCTTTCTTGCATTCAAGTGCTCTTGTCGGTTTAACCCCCCGCCGCCACACACCTCCTGTGATACTTTCATTCCCCTTTTCCTCTCTCTTGTCCTCTTCATTCACTACCCACTTCCTACTCTCCCTCAGATCTTCTACTTTATCATCCAAAATCCATATATCTCCATTACCCATATCCTATCTTTCCCAATTCTTAACCTATTACCTTTACTCCTCTCAGTCCATGCCTTTTGCTCGATTATCCACTTTCTTCCCCTTTCCCGCCACGTCAGATCTTCTTCGATTCTTTCTCTACTTCCTTTAAATATAACTCTTTCTTCTACATAACTTCATACTTATCCTCCTCACATACTAATTTCACTAAAAAACATGCATTCTTTCCCCTCTTCCTTCCCTACTAGTCTTCTTATCCCTTCTACTCTGACTTGCGCGCGGATGTCTTTCATCAGCTTCTCAATCTCTTCCTCTTCCTATTCACTGTCCACTTTTAAACCCTTCACTATTATATATTCTTCTTCCTCCTTGCCCTCTCTTCCACTTGCATTCTTCTTTCAACCTCAATCAGTCTCAAGCGCCACCTTTCATTCTGCTCATGCATAACCCCCTCACACTCTCTCGCTTCTTCTAAACTCCCTTTCTCTTCCATCTTATGCTCATTCCTTAGTTCTAACTTACTCACTCTCTCTTCTAGCAATTTCAGTTTCCCTCCTTTTTCTATCCTCATTCTCCCTCTGTCTATTCTTGATGCTTTCCAATTTGTTCCATACCTTCTCTTTCTCTCCTTTCCATAATTCATCCCATTCTTCCCACTTTTCTTACTTCGCCTTTTACTTCCTCCCCTTGCCTCTGCATATGATTTCGTTTTCCACAAGTTCATCCCTATCTCCCTCTGGTGTTCCACTTTCTGCCGCTTCCCTTGATTCACACTTGCACTTTCACCCCAGTCTCCTTACTCACCATGCCCTCACCGTACTCACTCAAATTTTCACTTCTCCCCAGAAAAGAATTGATCGAATTAAAAATACACCGTGTAACCTCTATCGGTACTAGAAACGGAAGCCTTTAGCCAAATAGTTAAATTATTATCAATCAGAAAACTTGCAATTTTAACCGAGAAGAATCGTTTTCTATCAAAAAAGACGAATTTTCAACTAAAATTATGAATCATCAACCAAATGAGTAAATTTTTGACTAAGTAGTTCCACTTGCAACTAGGTAGTTGAATTTTCAATAAAAAAATATGAATTTTCAACGGAAGACGCGATATCTGATATTTCAATCAAAAAGGATTTTAATTTTATACCAAAGATAGTTGAATTAAAGAAAAAAAGTTGAATTTTCAACAAAGTAGTTTGAATCCTCAACAAAAACTGATTCATTTTCAAACAAATAGTTGCGACTTTTAACCATAATAATAAAATTAAATTCAACTTTAGTTTATCGAAGATTCCATAACTCTGTCAGGTTTTCCCTGACGTTCTTGCGAGCATTTGCTCAACAAAAATTCTTGGGAATTTAAGAACTTAAATCCTATGTCCAAAGCTTGTTAGAATATTCTCTTCTATCGGGCTTTTAACTTCTCCTTGCAATTTTTCGATCGACTCAAGGTAGGGTACATTTGTCCACTCAAAGCTGTTGATAAAACTTCAAAGTGTTCCAAATATTTGTGCATTTCTTGCAAGAGGATCCATTCATAATCAGAGAGGATCAGTTTTCTCAGCGCCGTATTATTTTGACAAAGCAAAATAAATGGTCGTTGCATTCGTGCCCCTAAACAATCTATAATATCACATGTCGAGTACCACCTAGTTAATACGTTGATGTTTGGAGATGACGTTTTGACGGCAGAAACGTTGCAACTGCTTTGAAGCTTGTTTCTCCACTGCTCCGAGTTTTCGAGAAGTTTAAACAAGTTTCGTAGTTTCGATAGTGGTGGTAAAATAGGACTGGCTTCAATATTGGTTAAAATTTTACTGGCTTCATCATCCTCATTTTGCAGTTCTTGGTTTTCATTCCAGTTTCCAGTGTCTTCTTGATCTTCTTGATCTCCATTATTATCTTCGTCGCAAATTGTATCCAGTCCCAACACTTTCAACATTCCTTGCACCAATATATCAAGAATATGTGGATAACATGGAAAGTGTTGATTTTTGTAATCAAAGGTCATCAAATAAGACAATCCCGCCATGAACTTTGAATTGGCATTAGTGTTGTCTACCGTTCTTCCGAGCACTTTCAGTGTATAATAAATACAAATTATTCATAATGATTTCTGTAATAAAAAGCACAATACAAAAAAATTTTTTAACTCTCTTCGCTCTTTCCAAAATTGATAGTATGAATAGTATGGGATTATAATTTTTCAAATATGTAGCAAAGAAGCACTTTAAATTTTGTAATAGCACGCTCTTTTAGATTTTATACTCTTTATAAATATAAGTCATATATTCCTGATTTTTATTTTAGCTTAACACGATTATTTATGGGACTCTTATCGACTTTTTTCTGCCATTAACCGGTGCAGCGTTGATCCTGCTTTAAACTTCCCGCTTGACGACCTTTTCAAAATGGAGGTCGCCGTACGAATTCCTACGGGACATTTGATTGGTTAACTTTTTTTAGATGTGCGTGGCGAGAGAATAGTTTGTTGGATCATGAGCGATCAGTATTGCCCATCGAGGCAAGATATATTCTAACGAAATCTGATTCCCAAACTAATCAAAAATCTCATCGAAATCAAAACCAAAACATGTCGAAATGTGTGTGACGCCAACGCCGATCTCGCTCGAACGTGAATTCCTTTGTGCGTCGTGAATCCCTTTCATGTAATCTCTTTCATTGTGTCTTATAATAAATCAGGGTTTTTTATGCCGCATAGCTTTTTCCCTTAAATCAGTCTTTTGATTTTACCTACCTAAATCTATCAATAATTTTAATTCGAAATAAGTGATTCGGGTTCTAAAACATATTCAGATGAAAAAACATCAAATTTCAACTGGATTGCCAAACCCCAGATAACAATCGTGCGAGGCACGTTACTCGCACGGCGTGCGAGGCACGCAGTGCGTGCATGGTGCGAGGCATATGCGTGGCATTTTGTGTGATGGCACGTACGTGCGAGGCATATGCGTCTCACATTATGAGAGGCACGCGGGCTTACATGGTGCGTGACATATCTGTCGCACGTACATATAATAGTTGCATTTTATACAGTAATAATAAGTGAATGTTACACCGGCACACAACAAAAAATACTTTTCTGATCTACAGACGCGACACATATATTCCCATGTATTTTTACCCGCTGAGCACGAATCCGAGGGCCGTTCGAACTGATTTTTTTTTATTTTTCGCCATTACACGTCTACACGAAATAAGATATCAAATTGAAAGTATGGCAGAGTAAACAAAAGGCACTAAAGAATGTGCGTTAACATCTAAATTTTTATAATTACAAATAAAAATTTTTCCAACATTTGTTCGACATTTCTTTTTGTAATTATAAATATTTACATGCTTGCGGACGTTGCTTAGTACCGTTTATTTAATTTCCCAGAATTTAAACTTGATATCTTATTTCGTGTGGACGTATGAACATAGCGAATAAATAGTATAATAGAAAAGAAAATTTTGAGTTTAATAGAGCACATGTCCTTCTATACTTTAACAGGAAACATTTTAAATCATACAAAATATTATTTTCATCAACATCTAAGTACTGTAGGTGGAAATTTCAACAGTTTCTTATTATATATCATTTTCGTCTCTGAAAATGGTCGGATTTTAATGTATACATTTGACGTTCAAAATATTGATTAACCAACAATAACAACATTGTCTAAAAAGTGGTAATTAATTAACTTCTGCAACACCTTCCCATATTCTCGAGAGTTCTCGAGAATATGTTTCAATATGTTTTATAATACTCCCCTGGCGAAAGTTTTAGATAGGAATTCATTCCGAGGTAATCCGAACTATTCCGAATCATTCCGGAATCTGTATCCGAGCCAATGCGAATCCTTCCGAACCAATCCAAAAAGCGTATTCAATCTCATTTGTTGAAAATCGTTCAAAAATCAATCCGAATCAATGCGATTCAATCCGAGACTTCAATGCGAATGAACCCGAACGAATCAGAATGAATCCGGGCTCGGATTAATCTAAACCGATTATTCAAACCGAGTCAATCCGAGCGAATCCGGATACAGATTCATTCGGATTGATTCGGATTGAATATTTAGTTTAGATATTAATCCGAGCGCGGATTCATTCTGATTCGTTCGGATTCAAACTTTGATTCTGATTCGTTTGGGTTCATACGGATTGAAGTCTCGGATTGAATCAGACTCATTCGGATTGATTTTTGAACGATTTTCAACAAATGAGATTGAAAATATTTTTTGGATTGGTTTGGAAAGATTCGCATTGGCTTGGATACAGATTCTGGAATGATTCGGAATAGTTCGGATAACCTCGGAATGAAATCCTATCCGAAACTTTCGCCAGGGTCTTCATTATATTTCTTGTGACGAACCTGAAATATGCTACTTAAAACCAAATATTCATGTGTACAATGTTACAATATCATAAATATATTTCAACTTGAAATATTTAAATAAAATGTTTTTGTGAGCAGTTACGTGTTTTATTCATTAATAACATTTAAAACAATATATTTTACAACCCTGCGAGAATGCGTGTGAAGCCCGCATGTTACCGTCACGCGTGCGACCTTCACGACGTGCGAGCGATATGCGTCGCATATGAGGACACATATGTCTGCTCAGGTGAAGACACGACGTGCGGATAATCCGCACGCCTGTCACCACTGTGCGGGCATCGTTTGCATCATAAAAAAATTGAGATATATATTTTTTTGCTGTCCAATCTACCAGTTTGTCGTCAAATCCTTCTTGTTGAAAAAATAAAACGAGATAGATGATTATCTCGTATCGACATTCAACATTGAGTTAGGACGGACGCAGCGGTTCATCTGAGGTCATCAGTTTGATGAACAGATTCAGCGCACATTCTTGGTGTGTTATGTAGATGAAGATCGTTATTTTTTTTCTGAGTTTTTTCAAAGTCGACGAGTAACCCCCAATGTTAGTCCTCTCGACATGAAGCCTACTCCGCGGCAGATAACTATCCTCTTTCGAGAGAACCTACAGTTTAAGGTGGATTCCAAACCACTAAAGCCCCGATAGAAGTAAATAGAACAATTTCCATTGGTACTGGCACAGAAATCGAACCCCAAGCCTTCCGCTCGGAAGCCCGACGTGCTATCATCTGAGCCACCGAGTGGCTCAGATTAATTTACAGATTAATTTACAGCTCTGCAGTTCCACCAAAATGTCTCAGGAAGTGAACGAGAAAAGTTACTCCTGGTCAACACATTCTGTGGTGGATCTTTGTGAACAGAAATTGTCACTACAATCACCGGAATTTTCAGCAAGGGTCTTTTCTGCAGATTGCACATTCTCAGACACATCAGATGAATATTGTAATGTCAATTGGCGTTTATTAATAACATCGGAACCAGAATTGCCAGAAAATTCGGAGTGTCAAGGAATAGCAAAAAAGAATCAATACATATCTCTCTTTCTGCGAAAAGTTAAAGAGACAGTCTTTCCTCTACCAATTCTGAGAGTTACTTTTTCGATTGTGCACCCCCTCGAAGGTAAAAAATTCAGTAAGTTTAAAATCCTTTTGGATGTTATCGAGCGACAGCACTACGGGTTTGCTGACTTCATTAGCATTTACGAATTCGAAAAATTGAATCTTTCCATTCTTTTAATTAAAGTCAAAATCGAAGAGTTAAAAAAAGACTTTTTCTGCTACACACCACTACTAAAAAATACAATCTCCAGCGATGTAGCATTACATATTGGCGACAAAATTTATCCAGGGCACAAAATAATTTTAGCGATGAGCAGCCGATTTTTCCAAGAAAAAGTCGGAAGCCAGGAATCTGTTTCTTATTTTCAAGTCGAAGATGCAGAACCAGAAATCTTCGATTTTTTGTTGAAATATATGTACACGGGGAGGGCAGACAACTTAGAGAAACAAGTATTTGCACTTTTTCAAGCTGCTACTAAATACGAAATGTGTGATCTTATTTCGAAATGTGTAGATATTCTGATTAAGAATCTAGAACTGGAAAATGTTTTTTCCATTCTCTTGGCCTGCGAGAGAGACTCCAGAAATCCAAAAATTGAGAAATTAATTCGTGAATGTATAGCGTTTATTGGAAATAACTTTGAAAACGTTATGAATCTAGATCTTTATGTGTTGATGAAAACAGAACCACGTTACCTTGCAGATATATTAATATATATCTGTGCTTACAGAATCCAAGTACTTCGAATAAGTGAAACTTTGTCTACAATAAAACATGATGCTCCACTTTTATGTCAATGTATGTATTATGAACATTTTTTCAATAGTGAGACAATGAAGGACGTGGACATCTATGTTGACAAGAAAAAATATTTTGCACATAGTTTGGTTTTAGCTGCAAGAAGTCCTGTTTTCTGCAGAATGTTTACCCATAAGATGAAAGAATCACTTTCAGGCGAGGTACACATAGATGATGTCGAACCTGACGTTTTCTTCGAAGTGTTACGATTCATGTACAAAAATAAGATAGACGAGACCAAGAACATTGCACAGAAAATTTTAGTTGCTGCGAATAAGTATGAAATTGATGATTTAAAATCGTTGTGTGAATGCATTTTGGAGAGAAAATTAGAATCGTTGGATGCTGTTGATTTAATATATTTAATGACCTTTTCGGAAGATCATAATGCTAATAAGTTAAAGGAAAAGTGCCTTGACTATATTTTAGAAAAAGTATGCTTTGATGGAAAAATCATCCAATGTAAAGTGCATTTTGAAAGAATAGCAAACTCACATGCACATTTAGTTTTAGAGTTAATGAGAAAGTTGGCTTTGTATGTAATGAGCGAGTCTTACTGAAAGAGCGTTACCACAGAAAATATTCTTTTACACTCTTTAGACATGGCGGATTACGATTTTTTTATTTTTCTGAAACTCTGATTTTTTATATGCAAAAATATGATGTTTATCGCGAGTTTTATCGAGCGAATAGCAACCATATAAAAAAAGGTAGGCAAACGGCGACCATGATTCTGTCAGAGTGGCTCATCCGAAATGAAAAAACAAAATTGGATGTTAATCTATAGGTGGATGGCTATCGCCGGAACTAGGATTTTTTGAAAATCTTGAAAATTCAATTTTTTATATGCTCTTAAACATTAAGACCCAAAATTTCATGATTTTTTGTGCCTATTTTTTTATAAAAAAAAACGGTTCAATGTTTTTCAAAAATCTTAGTTCCGGCGATAGTTGTATGTGTGCTGAATGTACCATTATATATATTTCTAATTTTAAGTACTAATTTTAAGTACATTATAATAATTTTCTTGTAACACTTATTCAAGCTTTGTCCTAATGTAATCCTGTAATTGGTCTATGGACTGTTGGATTTAAATAAATCAAATCAAAACAAATGTTTTCTAAACATTAACAATAACAAAAACAAATTAACAAAACTCTTTTTTAGAAAAATCTATTTTATTAATATATATATTTTTTTTTTTTTGAAATATTTGTAAATATTTATGAAAGCATTTGAAATTTGTGAAATATTTGTATTTTTTGTGAAATATTTTAATTCTATATGAAATTTTTCTAATCTACTGAAATCTTTGTGAGATATTTTGAAATCATCTGAAATCTTTGTGAGATTTTTAAAAATATTTTGTAATATTCACGAAAGCATTTCAAAACTGAAGTCATTGTGAAACCTTAGAAATTCTTGCAAAATTTTTGAAATTTTTGTTAGATTTTTTGAAATTTTCTGAAATTGTTGTACAATCTTTGTGAAATATTTGAATTGTTTCTGAAATTTTTATGAAATCTTTGCGAGATTTTTTGAAATATTTTGAAATATTTAGGCAAGCATTTGAAATTTGTGAAATCTTTGTTAAATCTTCGATTTTTTTCTGAAATATAATATGAAATAAATCTTTGAAATTTAGGGAATTCCTTGAATTTCTGTGAAATATTTGTGATATTTTTTTAGATATCTATGAAAGAATTTGAAATTTGTCAAATCTTTGAATTTTCTTCTAAAATATATGAAATCTTTGTGAGATTTTTAATATTGTGAAATATTTGTTAAAGCATTTGAAAGCTTTGTGACATCTTTAAAATTTTGGTGAAATATTTAAATTTTTGTGAAATCTTTTACATTTTTAAAATATTTTTAAAAATATTTATGAAAGCGTTTTAGATTTGTGAAATCTTCTAATTTTTTCTGAAATATATGAAAACTTTGTGAGATTTTTGGAAATATTTGTAAAAGCATTTGAAATCTCTATGAAGTCTTTGCAATTTTTATTAAATCTTTGAATTTTTGTGAAATCTTTGAAGTCTTTGTGATATTTTTTGAAATATTTGTAAGAACATTTGAAATTTTTGTGATATCTTTGAAATTTTTGTGAAATATTTGTAATATTTTTTGAAATATCTATGAAAGCATTTGAAATTCATGCAATCTTTATGAAATCTTCGAATTTTTTTTTGAAATATTTTTATTCATTTTGCCATTTTTTAAATCTTTTTAAATCTTAGCGAATATTTTAAAATTATCTGTAATCTTTGAAAACTTTGTGGGATTTTTTGAAATATTTTGAAATATTTATGCAAGCATTTGAAATCTCTGTGAAGTCTTTAAAGTTTTTGTGAAATCTT